>LVTN01000739.1:62249-77009 GCA_001649415.1 Musa itinerans
TATATATATATATATATATAATTTTCAAGTTTGCCAAGTTTCTTAGAGAGAGTTGTCTCGCACCCAGAGCTATTCTCTACTTACCTACCTATGTCAATTGTCTTTCATACTTTTCTTTTGAGTATCACATAGTTTACTTTGGCATTGTAGCAATTGGTACTCCGATATTGGCTTGAGGCATTTCCTCATAATAACATTTACATCCTGTACTCGAATCCTAGGTCACCCAAGAACTAGATTCGCAAAGTTCAATCAACAATTAAGAAGAAACTAACAGACTAATTTAAAAAATAGCATACTAATCTTTAAAGGCCATGATCTTGGAAGAGCAGAATAGGGGAATGATTTTTTTTTTCTCTTCTGAAGAACATTACAGAAGCATATCTTAAATAATTCTAACAGTAAACATTTAAGTGCTGGCTCTCCCAAAAATCATAAGTAACCTAAGAAAATTAAGTAACAATATCTTAAGTTTTCAAGATGTAAATGCCGTAAAACAAACAACATCTATTCAGGAAAATAGTGAGGCTGACAAGCAGTGTCCCCTTCAAGATCATTTAGCTCAGTCATGGTGAGAGAACTGCTGCCATGTCCAATTATTTTGCTTGGGTTGATAGGAGAGTGCCTCCTATCACTTCTAGCTTTCTTGACATGTAATGTTGAGCTGCAGCAGTCTTCATTGATGATGAACTGGTTTCTACTGCTATACTGTAGTGAATCCAAAGGACTCCGCTGTGGCATTCCCTTGTTTCCTCTGACAATCTTAAGAGAGAATAATAATTGAAATGAGATGAAGGAAGAAGCTTAAAAATAAATAAGAAGCTTCAACAAGATCAAGCTTCATGAAATGATATTCTGAAAAAGAAACACCCTCTTCACATTTTTTGAATATTTTAAGTTTCTTTTCTATGTTCAAAGATGACAGAAGACATATATCTTACATGATTCCCGGATGTTGGATTCCTGTAGATGAATAAAAAGTCCCCTGCTTGAAGGCAATGTGCTCTGACAAAACCAGCTGATCATGGAAAAAATAAGAATGAGTTGTGGTCAAGAAACTATGAAGTTGTTCTTCCATACCTGTATTTTCCAATATATACATTCTACTCTTGTTGTTTGGCCAAAACCTATGAATAGTAAAAACAGACGCAAAGAGTTACGTATTAATCATTATAAACACACACACATATGCACATATACATACACACATACATACATACATACATATATACATACATATATATATATATATATATATATATATATATAATACAGTATTTGTGAAGATTACAGCAACTTATTTATGATTTGCTACCAGTAAAAAGTAGTGTTGATTAAAAGCATCAAAAGGACAACTTCGATTCTGTTTAAGCAATCCTTTCTTTTCTACCTTATTGCATGATTATCAGCATCAAGCTCAATGAACATAATTTACATCAAGAAATACCTGAACTTGAACTTCCATGTAACTGCAAGTGTCATGTCATCCATGTGCAGCAGGATCCCTTCTCTTTCAGATAATGGAGGAAGATAAGCCTCAGCCTCCCTCTACATGTAAAATTATCTCACAAAAATGATATTATAACAAACTGTAAAATTTGAGGAAAACACTAAACTAAACAAGTTTGTTAATGACTAATTTATCAACTATTAAAAACCTTCTCAAACTGTTTTCAAAGAGAAATGACGAGAAAAGAAGTAAATTAATATCATACCTTTGGTAGTACAATTCTCCCAATGTTTGAAACATCACTATTTGTCAACTCTTTGCATAAGATCATTTGCAGTTCTCTACAACTGAATTCCTACTATTTTAAGAAACTTCACATCAATCTTGCATACTATAAAATGTATTGGCTAAGCACTAGAAGTGTTATCCTTCATGACAACATATGTCAGAAATGTCACTGGTTCTACAAATTGCAAGTGGCCAATGCACAGAACAACATGCAAAATCAGTGTACATGAGTAGGATCCATATAGGAGTCTCTCATGATTAATAAATGGCAAGTGATAGTGCTAAAGACGAACATTAACATGGAAAATAAGCTTACAAATCATCCAGATTTATGTGCTACAAAGGATCAATCAATTAATAGTCAAGGAACATCAACATAGATAAGAAAACTTAGTCAAATTTATGTGCTAAGAAGGAGATCAACTAATAAAAAACTCAAGGCCGCTTGAACTACAAAAGAGAAGAAAGTCAAAGTACACAATTCCTTACTTCTGATGCAAGGTTAAACATCTGATGATTCGATATTTGAAGCATTCCTAGATCACAGTTCTCTAATGTTGGAATCGCTCTGCTGCTGCTGTTGCTCATCCATTCCTGCCACAACATTCTTTTTCTTAGAAGTTGGCAATTAATTCCAGTTCTTTTAATACACAGGAATTTCCGTATGGCTACCTCTTTATTCTCATCCATCATATTCAACATATCACTTGTGACAAAATTCATGCACGAGCCATTATTTGGCACCGGAAAGACAATGTTTGAGAGCATTTCTTGTAAAGATCTAGAACTTGCTTGAAGTACTGAAAAAAAGAAGTTTCAGAAGTTAAGCAAGAGCTGCCTCGAAAACATGATGTTAATATAATGAGTATCATGTTTAGTGGTAACTAAAGTTCTAGTGCAGGCACGTCAGCCAAAATTTATAGTGATTTTTGTAGTCTCAATTAGGTTGACTATGTCAATGTCAGTTTCCAGGACATCAGTGGATCATGGAATGTGCAACACCTATACAGTCGCAGACTAAAATATATTTTAACCAACTAATCTGTCTGACTGTCTATATTTCAGAATAAGTTCTGATGAAAAATAAAAATTACAAATTCTATCGGCAGTTTTGGACAACTGAAATGTTAAGATACTAATTGTAGTCATAAAACAATACAACTTAGAAATAACTCCCAATCATAAGTCAAGATAATTCACACAAAGAAAAACATAAAACTTGAGTGAGAAGCTCATACCTGATTCAAAAGAACCATCATCGACAATATTTTTCAAGGTGTTTATGGGTCGCATCAATCGCAAAAAAGAACTAGGAGGATTTTCTCTGACATCGCTCGTGAAGTTTACATATGGAACAATATCATCATGTGGGAAACCTTGACAAAACTTGAGCTGGTTATTTGTCACCCTTGCTTGCCCTGCATTATTTTCTGTCAGATAAATTGGCAGTGAATTGAATTCCATGGTAGCTTAAGAGAGTGTACAGAATGGTATATATAGAAAACAATAAAAGTATGAACGTAACATTATTATCTACTCCTGCATGTTTTAATAAACTAAAGATAAAACTAGTAAAGAAAAAGCTGAGGAGGAAACTGAAAGATTCCTAATTGCATAGTATGAAGTAGACAACAAGAATGCTTGACAAAATACAAGAAGAGGGAGGACTTTTGATAAGATCAATCAGTCATGTGACGATTGATCATTCAAGCCTCACCCACTTGAACATGTTGTGATTCAAGAACAGAGTTCTACTGAAGCATATATCGGTTCTTGACAAGTCCAAGCCGAAAAATACTACTTGAATTGACACACTCAGAAAAACCCATGTTTCAGTTCAACCATACAAAAATTAGATGATCCTTCTTCCCCCAAGAAGTAATCACCAGTTGATACTCGAAATAGAAGCAAGACCATTGAGGCACTTAACATCATCATGTCCGAAGGAAAAGTGGAAACTAAGGATGATTAAATTAAAATCACTGAGCAAATTCCAACAGTTGACAGTGTTGTCATATTAAACATGTGTCAGATATAAACCTTTTCCAATATCTTAAATTTCGATCGATATAATCGTATACAAAAAGATTAAACCTATAGATGAGACATGATCTATGTTGAGGCTTTCTTTATCTAATTGCTTAAATTTTTTTAGATTTTTTTATAACCAAATTAAATTCCTTATGAGGGTATTACACCAAAGCCATGAATTTCAATCATGCATGTGTTTAATAAAAAAGTTCTATGCAATAAATGTTCTAAATCTGGTTCACATGTTAACAATTTGCAATTAAGAGGGATGCTAAAACTTCGTCTTGGTCTAATAACTTGAGTTTGTGGATTATTGATCATGCAATCAAAATCTTTATGGTATCTGATTTATATTCTTAATACTCACCCTAAAATATTGTTTATGAATATGATTTATACTCTTTATTAAAAGGCCAACTCCAACAGAGGACACTTGCAATCATTTTTGATGCTTAGTCATACGCACATAAATTATGGGTCATTTGCGGCCTACTTAAAAGCTAACCTGAATTCAACCGGAAACCAGGAAACAGAAACCCTGCAGCATCGCTCTCCTTGTCACAGCGCCCTCCATTTCCATTTACCTTTCTCTCATTGCCCCAAGAACTCAATGCTGAACCTGCCGGGGATCTTGGTAGTGCATCTCTACCGCCGCCGTTCTGCACAACGCCACTGCAGCACTCCTCAGCCGAGTGGCCGGACCTACTCGCGCCCATTCTCAGCTGAGCTTCACAGTCCTGATGCCCAGAAAGCACGGGAGAATGCATGCGTGCGGACTAGCGATGGAGTCGATCCGAACCTCGGCGCAGACGTAGGTGATGGAGACCATTATCTCGGTTTAAAGGAAAGAGAGGGAGTGGCGGGAGGAGTTCGAGATCGCGGTGGGAGGCGAAACGTCGGCCGCGGGCCGTTCTTTTTCGTGCCCGCGGCCATTAATGCCATGTTCACGAAGTTTAAAGCGATGGTGGGGTTGGGAAGAGAGGGCGGGGTTGAAGTCGGAGAAGTAATCTCGGATTCGCTACTTGGAGCCACGTAGCGGTGTCAACTCGCGTGGATGGAAAGCTGACACGTGGAACCTTCGGTAGAGGAGGCTGAGACGCGTCAGAATTTTGTGCCGGCGGATTACCCAGACGCTGTTCTAGGGTGCATTCGGTGACTGGGGCGTCGTTTCCCGAGCCATTGGGCGGAGGAAAGCGCGGTTTAAAGCGTAATAGAGGGCCGGCGAGGTCGAACGGGCTTGTCGCTCTTGAAGATGATTCTTCTGAGTAAAAGGTTACTCGTCATGCGTGGTTAAGGATCCAACAAGTTACATTATTCTAAGAAAAATTTAATTAATCTAATTGTAATTAACTTATTTATTGATTGATTAAAAAAATCAATTTTTTTTTTAATATGCGAAAACACAAAAAAGATAATTACAGCAGCAGCAGCACAACAGTCGGAAAAAAATTGTTCAAACGGGTCTGTGAAGCGGTCCATGGGGCTACGACTTCCAATCGACCATAGTTTGTTTGATGTGCTAACGAATATACCAAAGTTATATGTGGGAAAACCATAGTTTAACATACAACTCTTATCAACTTAACAAAAAGACACATGGTCATGATCTCAACAAGCAAAATCTACTAACATTGTTTTGCTCATAAAAAATATCACGTCTAAGCATCTCCAGCTAACAACAATCCCATGCTCAAATCTACATCAGGAGATAAAACCATAGTATAAACTTGGGCAGATATCTCTGTTTACAAATAGCTTAACTGCTGTTGGGACTCATGGTTTAAGCTCAAATACATCACGGTTGGATTAATAAAATGAGTCACCTACTACTTTTGTAGAATGATCTGCTCTATGGTATTCTCTGCTCCGTTTCAAAGCCAATAGGTGCCCTCCATTAAGAAGCTCATCCTTCTTACCAATTGAACAAGATGCGATACAAGAGAAACTGCATGTCTCGACACTTGCATGTGATTAGTTAAATCATCAGTAAGCAACTTGAGGATCTCACATCTTTACTGCTCCTGCAAAGAGTTACTGCAAAAAGTTACTAAAACAATAACGATAGAACTATTTGAGATCTTTTGTCGCACTTGAGATTCGTAAAAAATCATCTCTTACTTCAAATAGTAATATTTAAATCTTTATTTATGATTTTTAATAGGATTTTTTTAGGTCTTCTGCTATCTCTTTTCGTTTCACTAATTGTAATTGTTTTATATATTTTAACTCCAACATCGATAGGTCTCTTACATATTTTTAATAAATCATATGATTGAGGGTTTGAAATCTCATCCGATATATATATTTTGAAGATATCAGCTAGTTTAGCTGGTAAATACTTTGGTAGTAAATTGCAAGGTCCTCAGCTCGAATCTCGTCTTCGCCACTTACCCTTTGCACAAAAAAAAAAAAAAACATTGATAGGTCTTCATAACACATGTCGATACCATTCTATTCTTTCTCAATTGATTCTCTATTAAAGCTATTACGAATGTAAACATTTTTTTATTTTTATCTATCCTTAGTAACCCACTAATCAATCTACCACAGCATTCTCATCTCAGTTATACAAATTTTTTGTTTATATTATTTCTTAACTATCCAACACTTAGGACTTGTAGAATTCTTCTTTTAATCTAAAAGAAAGGGTCACTAGTCTAATAATCCATAAAGCATCACTTGTATACATGGTTCATCAAGTAGTTAACAAGCTTGTCAAGCAAATACGACGCTGACAGGTTCGGTGTTATGCACAGGTTACTAGTTTTTTCACTTGTATTGCCAATTCCACGGTAACAACCACCCAAAACCAAACCTTTATACCAATCTTCAAACGTGATTTTAGATTCCTTGCATTTATGGTTGCAGATAGAACCATATTATAACTCTATCACATGCATGTATGTAGAGATTTAAGGTCTCACCTAATTACTTAACTTCAATCATTCCAAAGAATCTAAATAGTTTGGAGTTGCAGAACAAGTAGAGAACTTATCCCATTACTTCCTTTGAGGGAAAGAAGGTCACGATTAATATCAGCTAGACATGATCATCCATTTGGTACCTTTTAACGAACAGCTTACCTCCATGTAGGGATGCGTCTGCATCAGGCCGGACCTCGACAAGCCCCCCGGTACGCATTCCTTTGTTCTGGTGTCCGCTTGCTGAAGACCTTTCTTCAGCGTCACCGAGTATATCCATGATGTCATCTCCCCTCAGAATCACACCTGGGTATATCCATGATGTCGCGACCCAGTTCCACCCGTGTCCATGAAATGTTCCACCTTTTGCCTTGGCAAATCGCCGTCTTTGCGATAAAATTGTAGATCCTGCCCTTGCCCTCCTCGTCCCCAGCATAACGATTGTGCACCGTGGATGATCTCGGCCACCTCGTGACAGCACAGCTCCACCACTGTAGCATGGAGTTGGTTCTTACCACGAAACGGGGCCGTGATGCCTTCCAGGTACCTCACATAGCGCCGTTCGTCAGCCACGATCAGCATCTTCCCTGGTGGCTTTGGAGATGAAGCCGAAGCGGGGTTGTCGCGCTGCAGGCCATTGTCATCGGAGGGAAGGCCGGGCTTGCGGTCGGGATGCGCGACCGTGGCTGCGGCGGATAGGGAGGACGGAGTCCTTTAGATCGGCTCACGGTTTGGAGAGGGGAGGGAGAGGAGAAGAGGGGAAGCAGAGGAAGAAACCATCGGGATCGGACTAAGGCGGCAAGGTGGGGGGAGACGAGTGCGGCTGAAGGAACTTGAGAAATCCGATAAAGCATCGTATGCACATTCTTCCGGGTCGGATTCAATCGTCAGAATCCGTTTTGCACGGAATAGATACAGAATTTATGCGTTCGTTTCAAAAAGGTTAATTCGGATTACGGGTCCATCTTCCGGGTCGGATTGAATTCGGTCTCCGGATCTCTCAGTTTCAAGCGGGTTTACATATACCGGAGTGCCCTTTCGCCTCTTTCTCGTGTCGTTCATCGGGCACGCAGGATCGCTGCTTTTTGGGAGAACGAAACAATGCTGGCTTGCGGTTTACTCCCTTCTCCTCCATTCCCAGCTTTTTCTCGGTCGCCTCCTCTTCCTTATGCTCTTCCAAGGAATTGTCTGCGATCATGTAACAGCCGGCATGTGCTCTCCCACGGCGCCCAAAACCGCGGCAGCAGCAGGACATGTATTGCGACCCGTGCTGCCGTTTCGAGAGGAGAAGATGATGATGAAGAAAAGGAAGGAGAAGGGGATGGGCGTTCTCCCGGAGCGGCGAAGGGGTCGGGGGCGTCAGCACGAGGGAGGCGGCTGCTTAAAGTGAGGGAGGAGAAGCGCATGAGGGAGTACGACCGCATCCACAACTACCCCTCCTGGGCCAAGTCTGTAACTTTTTCCTTCTCTTGACGTTTAATTATTTTAGCTTCTTTTCCTTTAAAGAATTCGAGAAGGAATTATACCTTTTTTGCTATAACCATGAATGGTTTTGTTTGATAGCTGGCTAAAATTGAAACTTTTGATGCGCAAAGTTTGTTTGACATAATGTCTGTTTGACTGTTTATTGGACGTTCATCTACGGTACTTTCTTCTTCTGCTCACCTGTAATTGTAATTTTATTTCTGGTGTCTTCTGCATAGTTGACATGCTTTGCCAATGCAATCATATTAATTCTTCTTTCTTTACTGCTATTAAGAAAAAAAAGAAAATAAATTCTTTACATGATAGTTTTCCACACCTGAAATATTTAAATTAGCGATTAATTATTTTCAAGATGGTGCATCAATACTACCTTGTCACTGTGTTTTCCTCTGTGTTAAGGATATTAGAGAATGCATGCAAAGATGACGCTGAACTTCGTGCACTTCTTGGGGATAGCATTGGGAACCCAGAGCTGATGAGAAAGAGGGTATGCCATACAATATCTACATTGCATGCTTATGAAGGAGAACAATGCTGGCTGTACCTGACAGACCTTATCTCTGTACTTAACAGGTTGAGGAAAGAGTTCGGACAAAAGGTAGAGACTTTCGCAAGTCGAAGACAGGATCTGTTCTTGCTTTCAAAGTTAGCTTTAGAGAGTGAGAAACATGAATCTATTATTTTCTCTTCTGTTTCTTTTCTGTCATTCTATGATTATTTTGTTGACCAGATAAATAGTTGGTAGAACTTCAGTAGAAAATGAGTGGCATGCGTTTGATGATGGTTTCCATGTGAATTTCTTTGTTGTTTGGACTAACTATTATTAAGAAATAAGAATTGTGGATAGCTTCTCTGTCTTGCTGAATATAACAAACATCTGTGTACTTATTGTATAACAAAGTAGAAAGAAAATGTAAATGGTTATATATGGATATGAAGGCTTATAATCTATAATTACTAACTAATAACTAGACATTATTTTCTCTGTTTTTATGATTGCAAAACTTAAATAGCTAATGGAAGTATGAGCACTATTGTCTTCACTCCTGTGTATCAGGCACAATAAGCATGTATTGTATATTCTAGATATTGTGCAGGACTTCTGCTCAAAAACAAGAATATGTAGTAAAAAGAAAGGTAATCATTCCCCCTACAGTACAGTAAGGTAGGATAAGGCCATACCGTTAACAATCTAACCCAAGAGCAATTTTATATGACCATATTGTTGGAATTAGATAGAAATCAGAGACCACTAAAGATAACAAGATATAAACACAATGGCAACACAAAACTAAAGTAGATGATAGCTGATGGTGACACCATTTTTATTGTGCACGAGTATATTAGTGATCTACTGAATTTTGATTTCTGTCTGTATATTTTGAGTGAGCTCTCTACTTGATTACTTTTTGTCTCTATTACTAGAGCTTTTTACTTGATATTTTTTTGTTTTTAATACCAGGGCTCTTTACTTTATTTTTTTTGTCTTTAATATACATCTTTCTGTTTGGCTCTACTGAGTGCTTCTCTTTCTATTCTATGCAGTTTTAATCCTTTAGACTCATTCATATGGTTTGAACTTTATGGTGCTCCATCAGATCGTGATGTTGACCTTCTTGGTAGTGTAAGTTGATTGTTCTAGCAGTTTAGCATTTTTCTTCGTCCTTTACCTGTGAGATGGTGCTATGCATTCATTTATTTCTGATTCAGGTTATTCAGTCATGGTATGTTATGGGGCGTTTGGGAGCTTTTAACTCTTCAAATTTACAGGTAGCTCAAATCGAACATGTGACATGATGCAGTTTCCATAAGTTCTTAGGTTATGTAATTTGTAATTTTTTAGAAGTTCTCCGACAAATTATTTTGATCAGTTTGTCTATCCTACTGGAATGAAATCAGATATAGGATTTCTGATGGACCATATATAGATGGAACATAAGTATTATCTTTCAAGTTGAAGCAACTGGAACTTACCTTGTGCCACCATTATTTAAGACATAGGAAGAGCAAAGCTGAGGAAGGACCAGTGCATTTATTGAGCTAATCATGGGAAACTAGATATCTCTGGTAGTATTATGCATCTCAGACAATGAAAAGTGTTTATAAGCAAATCTGTAACTGCTTTTACCATTATGGACTTGAGTGTTAGTATGTCCCAGGTAACTTGGTAACATGGTGACATGTTTTCCGTAGTATATAATTAAGGAGAAATAGTTCAGAATTTAGAATTTGGGGTCTGGCACAAGTTTGAAAATACTAGGGACAAGCAATTGTCCTCTAAAATAGAGTCAGTGAGATTTGATGCAAAACAGAGTATTTTTTGGTAGAGAATTGTTGTTCACAATTATGTCAAGAATTATTTAGCCAAATAAAATACAAAAACGTGTATGCTACTCATATCTTCTTCTTTGATTTGGATATGCTGCTACTATACTTGGTAATCAGCACTGTTTAAATAAAATTATGGAATGTTATTCAAGATGCATTAGACTTGTAAGAAACCAGAAATGACTACCATGAGAAGCTCCATTTTCACATAGGAGTAATCTAAATAGGACAAATAATTCACATGGGAATGCTTGAAGTCTGCAGCATGTCGGTTGTCCAATGCAGCTTTCCAAGAGATACAGGAGCCAGAAGACAATAATGAGAATATTGCAATCTTCCTTTACATTTTTTGTGTTGTTTTCTTGTTTGGCTGTAACTCTCTCTAATTTGTCTACTACAGTTGGCCAACTCATCCATGGACTACAATCCATTGTACGACTCTGATAAAGCTGTTCAATCAATGTCTTCATCCTTCCATGATATTGGTGATGTTGAATTTCAGGACAACTGGGGCAGGGTTTGGTAAGGAATTTCCTGCAAAGTATTGCCAATATCAAAGGATATCTTCCGTTTGTAGCCTGCTTTCAGTTAACTTGTTATTTTCATTGCAGGGTTGATCTTGGAACTTCTGATTTCTTTGCTGTGGATGCATTGCTTAATTGCCTTACTGTATTGAGCTCAGAGTAAGGCTCTCTTTAAAAAGATGTTTCTACTTACTGTGCTATTTCATTTTAATGCTTAAAGTTACAGTTATTCTCATCAATTATTTGATTGTAAGCCTAGGAAAATCCTTTTACATCTTAATATTAACCTGCCGGTTTGATTAACAGCTTTTCTCATTTGGAAATGGAGACATCCAGGATTTCCATGTTGATTAATCAGTTCCTAATCTTCTGACAAAAACAAAGTTTCAGAACAGTGGCATAAGCAACCAGAAAAATTACAAAAAATTGTGTATCTACCCCCACTCTTATGGTTGTACAAGATTGAGTTAACATTAGATCATAAAAGACAGTGAAACTAAATTGATCACAAGATATGACGATAGTATAATTTGACTCCTGATCTGCACTTAGCAATTTCGGTTAATTTTTATGTTCCATTCATGCTCATCAGTCCTACAAAATTTTATCTCGTCTGTTTGTTCATCTTGGTTCTGTCTCATGGGCAGATACTTGGGTATCCAACAAGTGATATTCGGTGGGCGACGTATGGGCGACTGGGAAGAGGGCATGATGAGCGCAGAGTATGGATACAAGCACTTCAAAATTTGAGATGAAACAACACAAAGAAGCTGAAGTACAGATGAAAGAGTTTCACGATGTGACTTTATATCAGAAATCCAATTTCTCAGGCTAGCCAATTCTTTTGAAGCTGCCTAGTGGGAAGACCATATGGAAATCAGATGAGAATAAAGACCAACTATTTTAACAATCTGTTCTTTCTTGTGAAGCATGCTCAAGGAATAGCAGAGTCGAGCTTAATTGGATCAGGGAGAGGTAGGGCTGTAAGACTTGCTTTTACGTGGAAGCTGCAGTACAGATTGTGTTGCATTTTGCTACGATAGTGCAAACAATTTACTGTATACAAATTTGGTACTGTATTGAACGTTTGAAAGCACCGCCACTAGTTTTAATTTGGAAGGTGTCTATTAACCATCCATTGTGAAGATGCATCTTATTTATACACAGGATAATGCTTATGCCACAGTTTAATGCATGAAAAACTAAAATGACTAGGAAGCAAATAGATAATGCATTAATTACTATGATGCCTAATAATTTTACATACTATATTTGTGGAATCAAGCTGGTTTTATGTGTCTATCCTTTTAAAGGTTTGAAAGTAATGGATATTATTTCTGCTAATAACTGTAATTATTATTATCATTAGTGTTACGGTAAGTAACTTTTTGAGCCGTGGCGTCGGGGCCGTCGCGGCTTGGTTCGGGTCCGGAAGGCGGTGATCTCCGTGGGGGCGCTCCTCGAGCCCGCTGGATCTCCGAAGGCGTTGATCTCCGAAGGCTTCGCACCTGCACAAAGGTCGAGTCGGGGTGCTCGACCCGACCCCTCCGATGATAAAGTCAGTGAAAGATGTGGAGGGGGTTTAGGAGGAGGAAAAGCCTCCGAGCGTTGAGTGTGTCCTCCTCCTCCTTCTAATGAATGAGAGGGTATTTATAGGGAAGCATACTGCTTCCTGAGTCTGCCCACTTGCAAGGGGCAGGCTGGTAGCATCTGACTTGGCGTGGCGTGAAGAATTAAGCTTTGGCAGGATATTTAATGTGCCTCGGTCGGCGTTCCGATCCTGCATTTGACCAGGTGCTGTTGCGTGAGGGGTAATCTGATGTCAGCCGAGCCTGTTGACCATATTTATCCTTATCAGACGAGGTCAGTGCGGCCATGCGCGGTGATGGTGTTGGACTTGCTATGCTCGGGGTTGAGCTAGCAGGGGATGATGAAGATGAGGCAATCATGGAAGATGGTGGTGGAGTTGTCGAAGATGAAGTTGACGTTGCCGGAGATGCAGTAGGACTTGTAGAACTGACGGAGAGAGTGGGTGTAGATGGCGTCCTGGTGGTCGAGGAACTCCATCGACTCGAGCACGGGGAGGTCGCTATCAGAGTGGAAGGCCATGACTTGGTGCTTGTCCGGCTTGACGCTGTTGGCGAAGGTCAGGTCCCGGGCCATGAAGCCATCTCCGCTCACGCCTGTGGACAAACAAACAGATGAGAATCGGTCACACTAAGCGATTGGAGTCGAACACTTGATGTTGTCCTCTACAAGTAGATGAGGTCAAGCATCTCATGACCGTGATCGAGGATACCGTGACCTGTGACGATGGACAAAGACAAGATATCGTTTTCGTTATTAGGGCTTATGATCTACTATGTGTAAAGAATCCGATGGAGCTCTAAATTAGATCTACGTCCCGTCAATCAGCGCGGCGTCGACTGTTGCCTGAACCTCTACAAACTGGCATCTACCCTCCTTGCAAACCATTGTGTCCAATGGTGTCCCCAGCCGAGGGAGCTCCTTCCGGGCGATCTCTCCGCTTGGTGACGTCGAGGTGGCATCTAGCCAGTACCCATCGCTCTCGGTCTACAACGGGGCCCAGAGCGGATGTTGACGTCGTAGCACTGCATAGCGGCCACCATGGTGGTGGCGTTGTCAATGACGTTAGCGACGTCGACGAGGAAGGCCATGTCATCCGCCACCTGCTGGGAGCAGGCCAATAATCATATTGGTAGAGCTCCGCAACGTTCGGGCAAGCAAGTTCGAAAGAGAAGCGGAGTAGGAAATTGGTCACGGTTGAAGGCGGCGCTTGGATCTCCTCTGGAACTCCACCAGCCTTGCGCGCCACCGATGCCGCCTTTGTTGTCTGCAGCGCAGCCAGAGGGAGGGAAACAGTTTTTGTTAAAGCCTCTACACTTCAATGAGCGAGAAGTTTATATTAAATCAATAATTTTAAAGATAAAAAAAATCTTTTTATCCTTTTTTCATTGGTTACGTGATAACACGTGTAATTTTTTCTGTCGATAAAATTAACGACAGAAGAATTGAGATTAAATATTTTATTTTTATAAGGTAGAGATTCGAATGTTATTTTTCAAAGTATATAGAGATCATGATACTAATTATAATTAATTATAAAGAATAATCTATAATTATTTCGTTAATTATAAGGGTAATATATATAGTTAGTCGGAGCCTGGTCGGGTTAAGTTTTGGTCCGCGGCGATGTGAGACCGAGAAGCGGAACAGGTGAGTAGGCTATGTGGAAACTGCGATTTTTTGTATTGAGTCGGGATCGAGCTGAAACGTCCCGTGGACACTTACAATGGGCCGACGAGTTGTGAGTAGGGGGTCGATCTGGAGCGACTCGGGCGATGAACTGGGCCGACGAGTCGCAAGTCGGGAATCGATCTGGAGCGACTCGGGCGATGAACGGGGTCGACGAGTCGCAAGTCGGGAATCGATCTGGAGCGACTCGGGCGATGAACGGGGCCGACGAGTCGCAAGTCGGGAATCGATCTGGAGCGACTAGGCCGACGAGTCGCAAGTTGGGAATCGATCTGGAGCGACTCGGGCGATGAACTGGGCCGACGAGTCGCAAGTCGGGAATCGATCTGGAGCGACTGGGCCGACGAGTCGCAAGTCGGGAATCAATCTGGAGCGACTGGGCCGACGAACTGGGCCGACGAGTCGCAAGTCGGGAATCGATCTGGAGCGACTCGGGCGATGAACTGGGCCGACGAGT
>LVTN01000739.1:78162-149064 GCA_001649415.1 Musa itinerans
GGGGCCGAGGCCGAGGGGCCGAGGCAGCGGGCTGCGAGGCAACGACGCAGCGAGGCAGCGTGCTGGCTGCGCACGGGGCCAAGTGGCCGAGGTGCCGAGGCGCCGAGCTGCGAGGCAGTGAGGCAGCGGCGCAGCGAGGCAGCGGCGCAGCGAGGCAGCGTGCTGGCTGCGCACGGGGCCAAGTGGCCGAGGTGCCGAGGCGCCGAGCTGCGAGGCAGTGAGGCAGCGGCGCAGCGAGGCAGCGGCGCAGCGAGGCAGCGTGCTGGCTGCGCACGGGGCCAAGTGGCCGAGGTGCCGAGGCGCCGAGCTGCGAGGCAGTGAGGCAGCGGCGCAGCGAGGCAGCGGCGCAGCGAGGCAGCGTGCTGGCTGCGCACGGGGCCAAGTGGCCGAGGTGCCGAGGCGCCGAGCTGCGAGGCAGTGAGGCAGCGGCGCAGCGAGGCAGCGGCGCAGCGAGGCAGCGTGCTGGCTGCGCATGGGCCGAGGCCGAGGGGCCGAGGCAGCGGGCTGCGAGGCAACGACGCAGCGAGGCAGCGTGTTGGCCGCGTACGGTGCCGAGGTGTCGAGGCGCTTGTGGCCAAGCCGCGCGCGTGGCCGAGGAGCCGAGACGCGCGGGCTGGTCGCGCGCGTGGGGCCGACGCGGGCGAGGCGCTTGTGGCCGAGCCCGGCCCCAGAAGTCGCTGCTGTTGGTGCAGGTCGGCTGCAGTGGAGCAATCAAGGAGAAAGCTAATGTACCGTCATTTCGGGCCCTCCTTCTAGCGCCATTCTGTTACGGTAAGTAACTTTTTGAGCCGTGGCGTCGGGGTCGTCGCGGCTTGGTTCGGGTCCGGAAGGCGGTGATCTCCGTGGGGGCGCTCCTCGAGCCCGCTGGATCTCCGAAGGCGTTGATCTCCGAAGGCTTCGCACCTGCACAAAGGTCGGGTCGGGGTGCTCGACCCGACCCCTCCGACGATAAAGTCAGTGAAAGATGTGAAGGGGGTTTAGGAGGAGGAAAAGCCTCCGAGCGTTGAGTGTGTCCTCCTCCTCCTTCTAATGAATGAGAGGGTATTTATAGGGAAGCATACTGCTTCCTGAGTCTGCCCACTTGCAAGGGGCAGGCTGGTAGCATCTGACTTGGCGTGGCGTGAAGAATTAAGCTTTGGCAGGATATTTAATGTGCCTCGGTCGGCGTTCCGATCCTGCATTTGACCAGGTGCTGTTGCGTGAGGGGTCATCTGATGTCAGCCGAGCCTGTTGACCATATTTATCCTTATCAATTAGGGTCTACAAGTCTCTAATTTTGCTTGTGATTATGTTGTAATTACACGAGGAGACACGACGGAAGCGTGGAGATGACAATGAAACCCATGAGATCGAATGATCTTGATGTATGGAGATGCGTCGAGATGTCGACGAAACCAATGATCACAAGACATAGAGATGTATTAATGCACACATAGATCATGATGTGAGTGATTGAGCCCACTAGCTTGGGCTTGATCACATTAAGTTATTGTATTGTGATTATGTTGTAATTACATGAGAAGATACGATGGAAGCGTGGAGGTGACAATGAGACCCATGAGACCGAGACGGATGATCTTGATGCATGAAGATTTACCAAGATGTCGACGAAACCGATGATCACATGGCATGGAGATGTACCGATGCACACATATATCATGATGTGACTGATTGAGACCACTAGCTCGGGCTTGATCACATTAAGTTATGATCCATGATTATCTGGTATGATTACTCATATAATGTGTGATTAATTATACACATTATATATATATATAGTATGTGTATAAATATTGTACTTACTCACTTATTAAAAGTTCAAAAACCCATTTGATAAATTTTAAAAATATTAGATAGTTTTAGTTAGTAACATATTATGAAAATAATTAAAAGATATTAATATTTTATATAAAAAATATTATATTAATTTATTAAAAACCAATCAAGCTGAAATTATGCGAGATGTGGGTCATGACTTAATCACAAAATTACATATTCTCTATAGGTCAATTTACTAATTGTGTGTGTGTGATTTCTTGTGAATAATATCTAATATAAATTTAATTGGAAGAAATAAATATAAGAATGACTAAATTGACGTCATTGGGATGAAAAAAAATGGTGAGAAAATAACATAATAAAAAAATATGTTGTAAAAGGAGGAATAGTGTTATGTTCTTCAATCGAGAAAAGTGAATGAAATATAACAAGCAAGACTTGGAATAGAAATCAAGAATGCATGTTTTACTGAAAGGTCAGATGACACTGTAAGTATGTACATTAGAATTCATTTTTCTTTTTTATGTTTTGTTTTTTACCCCAAAGAAAAAGCGGGTTGCACTGCTCGCGGTGGGAACAACGAGTGAAGGCGACAACGGTCGACGGTGACTAGTGGAGGCCATAGGGTATTTTCATAACTTCACCAAAAAAACGCTAAGTAAAAATCAATTAAGATGTATCATTTAATTTGGAATATAGGAATACTTTCAGAAAAGAGATTAGAATTAATAAATACTATGATCAGAAGAAGAATAAATATTATTTAGACTAAGTAGAAAAAAATTAGAGAGATCGATAGTAGTGGATTTAAAATTTGGTATACTAATAATTGATAAAGATATTAAGAACAATATTATAGATGTAAAAATATTTAGAGATAAAATTATAATTTTAAATTTTATGAAATAATAAGATGTTTTGAGTGTCATTAGTGCTTATGCCCGAGAATTTTGGATGATCAAATGAAAAAAAAAATTAAAAAAAACTTAGATGATGTCATTTAAGGAATTATTATAATAAAAAACTTATAATTAGATGAGATTTGAATAGTCATATAGAAAAAATATATGATGAATATAAAAGAGTGCATGAGAGCTTTGGTTATACGGAGAGAAATAAAGATACTGATATGATTTTAGATTTTACAGCTATCAGGATCAAAATCGACACTAAAAGAGGGGGGGCGATGAATTAGTGCTTTCGTAAAATTTTACATCGATTCAAAAGCTCGTTCAATATAAAAAAATCATTTTGATAAAACCAACATTGAAAAGTGTTTATACTTTGACTTAGAATAAATGTAAATAAAAGTGAGCGGCTAAACAAGCAGTAAAGAAAAATAACACACCAGATTTATAGTGGTTCAATCGTCGCGACCTACGTCCACTTCTAATAGACGAAGATTAACTACCCGAAAAAACATTTACAAATTTCACACCTCTCTTAGAATAAACTCTAAACTCTAAGAGATACACTATAAGAGGTGAAGGAGAACACTTTAACACTTTTTAAGCTTTTTGAATTCTTTTTCGTCAAAAAATTTTTCTCCCTTTCTATCTGTTTAACTCTCAGCTTCTCAGCTTGGGTACAACATGATGATTTGGCGAAAACAAGCATGCACATTAAAGTCTTATGCATTGATAGTTATAGCAATGGGTTTCAAAGCCTCCATATATATTCTCTGTAATCTAAGAATAAAAAGAAGAGAATAATCTCTACTCAACCCCATTAAAATATCAACAAGATTCACATAACATTTAACCACAATGCGGTACATCAAACGACAATCTGATTTGTAGTGGCTAAGCACTGTAAATGGTTTAGGTAATAACCAGTATCTTCTCTTTTTTTCCACCATTATTATGAATAAAATGAAAAGGAGAAGCTGGCACAAAAAGACTTTAACCCATGTTAACAAACCTGCTCTTTGCAAATGCACATGCAGAATGATTACGGCAAAACATTCAAGCTCTTGGTACAACAGGCACTTGTCTCTCATGGGTCAGCTAATAATTTGTTGTAACAAAGCTTAATCCTCAGTAGTAGAGATCACAAGAACAATTGCAGCAGCTAACGATCCACTCGTACTACAAAAACAATTGGTGATCACCGAGACTGTCAGTAATACTTTACATGAGACACTGCTATGCAAGTCCGAGGTGGATCCACAAAGCATGCTGATCTTGGTCACCGCATCTCATTGCTTCTGAGGCAAATCGGATTATGTCCCAAATATATGTCTGTCAACAGGAGCATCGAAGTTCCGTACAACTTCCATCCATTGTTTCTCTATTAGCAGAAGAGAATTTTCTGACAACTGACCGACAAATAAGGCAGGATCTCTGAATACAAAAAAGTCAAAATTATTTTTGTTGTAAGGTCTAGGATGATCTAAATGTTTTCTCTTCTGCTTTGCTCCAGCAGTTCTGCTAGAACCATGACTTTCTAGTGGTACATTTGAACCAGAGGGGAGTTCGTCTTCTCGTTCAACGGGCATTCCAAAGTCGATCAAGCACATTGCACTGTGAGAATAAAAATATGTCAGGGCATGATAAAAGATAAGATGCTTGTGATATACTCAAATTTTCAATAATGGCCTCTAATAATCACTTAAACACCCTGATGGAAAAGGAAAAAAAATTAAAAGTTGGTTCGCTGCATGAGTCCTGTTACTGCAGAGTGTCCAATGTATAAAATTGTATATGTATAAATAAAGATACTGTTTCCAAACACTTGTCACCTAGTCCAAAGTAGTAGCACCACAGCAAGTAGGATTGTTTCACTTACCCTGATGTAAAAACAATGCAATTCAAACTGTTTTCAGGTCAAGTTTCACCTTAAGGTATCTGCAAATGGAATTGTTTAGTTCTACTTTCAGTGAGTTGAATCCTCATAAAGAGATTCTTGACTACTAATTTGTTTTGACTATTCAAAAAGGCATTTATTGAATGATAGTTTACACATTTTCTTGAAAAGTATGCTAACCCAGGAAAAAGAAAGAAATTACCAAGCAAGATGGCTTAGCACAAGTAGCACTGTCTCAGGGGGTAGAAGAATGAAAAGAAAAGAACAGATGCATACGACTAAGAATACCCTAATCCTGAAAACTATCACATCAAATGGACTGGATCCTAATTGCCTTTCTGAGAAAGCATCAAGGCACATGTACACACGTATGCACAACAAAGAAAATTAAGATAAACTATTAAGGTAAACAAAAAAGGCAGATCATACCTTGCACTATATACTATAACTGAAGTTGAAAAGGAGAAAGGTAGGAAGGAGAGACCAATAATCTCTCCTGGAAATTCTTGAAATCTTCGAGGAAGATGGTAACTATGACGCTTTGACCATTCACCTAACTGTTTGGCTTCCAAATCAAAAACAAAGACTTCATTACAAGATGTTGTGACAACCAAAACATTACTGTTCCTGGGAGGAAAACCACCAGCAGTGACAGAAGCATCATTCAACCTGGATATAAACCAATGCTGCCTGCCAAAAGATAATAAAACTGTATCAATCAACCAACAGTGCACGAACCAATGGAGCCATAAAAAGGGGTGTTTGTGAGGAACAGACACATGCAAAGCTTTTAGGCTGTCTACAAAGAGAAAACATGCTAGTTATCCAAATATGCACCCTCCAAAGTAAAGTTCTCAGGTAGACGAAAATGTATGCCTAGGGAAAAATAATCACAAGAAGTTATACATCTGTAAATCCAACTGAAGGCCAATGAAATGATACATAATGCAATCACTGATTTAAAACAATAAAGCCAAAAAGATTATTTTTTATATTCTAAATAATATTGCTCCTTAAAATTATAGAAATAACAGATAGAACTGGTAACTTTTGATGAAACATGTCCTGATAATATCAACACAAAAGCTACAGAAGACAAATCAGTAAATGGATTTATAGCAAACTCACCTATCTATCTCCAAATTAAATACATATATGTCACCAAAACAATTAATAGCAGCTAACCACTGTCCATCTGCACTAGTAAACATTCTAGTTATGGGAGGCTCGCTGGGAGGAAAATTCATATCGTCCAGCTTCCTCTGAGGGACAAAGGTGTGCACTAGCTCTGATCCTTTGATGTCCACAATCTGTTCTCCCAAAAAAGGATCAATGTCAAAGACAATTGATAATGGTAAAATAATAAAGGATGGAACTATAAGAAAAAAACTGTGACACTCGAGCCCAAGAATAAGCAAAGCCTATTGACACTCCGCTTGGCAATTAAGACAACAAACAGACTCCGCAATTGAAGAGATCCAAATGATTAAAACAAGAACCAAAATGAAAGTTAACCTAGTACAGCTAACTCAATTTACTCTAAATCATTGATTAACACAACAAAATTTAAGAACTTACATATATTTTTCTATCATGGCCAGCTAGTATTAGAAGTGTGGAGTCTGGACTGAAAACCATGGAGTGTGCATAAGGCAGACCTTTGGGTAGCTGTACTTTGCCAATGGTCCACTTGTTTTTTCCACCTTTATGCTGCTTTAGCTCAAATAGACAGGGCTTCACTTGATCAGAATATGCAAAAAGCATCCCAGAATTAGACATTGCACTAGAAATGATTTTCCTGGATCCCTTGCTTTTAATCCGAGCAAGAAGTTGTGTTCCCAAAACTTTACCATCTAACTTTACATGCAAAACATCTAACCAGCCAGGGAATTGAACAAGCATCACTGAAGCCCCGTGTAAAACTGTAGTATTCACCAACTTTATCAATGGCCGTTGTGGAGTAGGGCAGATATTATGAGGTGAAAATTGGGTGAACTCTTTTGCAGGGTAAGCAAATAACTTGGCATCATCGCCACCAGAAATAAGCATAGGAACTCCTAAACGCGCCCATTTGCAATAACTCAAGCTGATGGGTTTATCTTGCCGACGTACCTTGAGCATCTTTTCATCAGGTAATGGATCTACCAAACAAATCAAGTCACATATCAGTCAAAATGCTAATACAATGTTCAGTGTGTAAAGCAGCATAAAAAAATGAAGACTTCATTGTGGTTCATATAAGCAAACCTTCTCTGCTAATTGGCATTGCCATTGCCAAGGCCCTTACATCATGTGTGTGAGCTCTTATATATCCAACATAGACCCATCTAACCAATTGTTCTTTAGAAAGCTCCTCTTTATCTGAACTAATCATATCAGTAGAGAGCTTATACAGAACAACCTGGAGAACCATTAGGGAACTTTTGGTTAAAATCAATTAGACCATGTACATCATTCTAGTTCAAAATAAGGCTCACTGTCCAGAAAATTCAACAACTGAGATAAAATAACACATTTTTGATCCACAAATCTAGATTGCATTTACATGTCAGATAACTTCCAAGTCAATATACAAGATTACATCAAAATAATCTCTTTTTTTTGCATGAATCCTGATTAAAGCTTCCCTCTTAAAATCAGTTTACCTTTGGGTGATTTTACCTTTGGGCTTCTACAAGTTTACAGATCATGTAGAGATTATGCTGACCAAAGAAGAAAATATGGGTTAATCATATCGACCAACGTCTTCATGTAAAGATTGCAAATATAGTCCAAGATTCAAGGATGCCAAAATGTAGAACATGTGAAACAGCATGAACCACATGATCTATGTTCAAGCATCTACATGCAATATGCATCTTCAAAAATAGAAAGATTAAGATGATAGAATGAAGTAGAATCTAAACCACAAAATCTTCAACCTAAAAGAAAAGGACTTTATTTCTCATCCATGTTACTATTGTAGTCAAGAATATTTTGTTTTAGTTGGCATTGAACTCGAAAACCCATACCAGAATATCAGATATAGAGCAAGAGAAAAGGATAGCAAAGTCTCAAAAACTTACCTGTTATGATTACTCTCTCTATATAAGCATCTTCAATAATAATTTGGAGAAATAAATAATGCTGCAACTTAAGGTGATAATTTGATGTTCCAATTCTTAGGCATAACCAGTATAGAGCAACAACTTCATTTATACACCATGAGGTCATGAACTATGAAACTTTAAGAAATATGACCATTTTCATGTGCATTGTATAAGTAGCACATTAGTCTCAATTGTTAGCATCATCTTGTAACCTAAAGACTTGTTGACCAGTATTCAAATTTGGAACATACAATAAATAAGCAATATTCAAAATCATATGTTCATATTAAATCTGACATTGATTATCTACTCATTCTTTATGAAAATTATCACAAAGCAAAACTATCATAGCAGGGTATTTCATACTCTAAAAGGCTATCTAAACCATTCGTTTTTGTTCCTTTTACTTCTCCTGAACTTAATCAATCACAACTTCATGAGTCACATGTTCATTCAAAAACAAAAGAACAGGAATCAATCTCTTCCTTCTAAAGCAACTTATCAGAGTATGTCATTGCAGATCATCTAGTCTTCTGTGTCATGCATGAAATTGGCTGAGTCAGATCGAGCAAGAGCTGTTCTGACTAATATCAGCACTATGTTCAATATGGACTTCCTCCTGCCATTGATACTCGAAGGCAATGGACTGCCATAAGTATGACATGGATAGAAAAGGATATTACAGCACACTACATCCAGTTGCTCAATATGGTCAAGTTTTAAAATAATTCAAATTTCAAAGTAATGATAAGGATGATGCTTGGATTGATATAGACACTCAAAGATTAATAGAACTGCACACGTCAAATTATGAGCGTCCAAAGGTAAATCTCATAGCAGAAACCTGATGCATTGCAAGTACATTGATTATTATCTAGTATATCCTCAATCTACTCGTAAGCCACAGTTGTGCCCAACCCAATTTATTTGTCACCTCAATTATATGCCTCTTTGTTTAGCACAAAAATTCATCCTATACCTAAAGCCTATATTTTGTCTATGGAAGAAAATCAAGTTCATAAAAAATTACGCAAACATTCCAGAATTGCTTTGCCACATAAGTCTAACTGAAAAGGTTGGAACAATGTCATAAATTGCTTTGTTAATTATATTCACTGCTTATGCTGGTCCCACATTCAAAGTGGTAAAAGTCAATATCAGAACAGTAAACAAATGTGAAAATTGGCAAAATTTGTACAAATAATTGAAAATGTGTTTTCCAGACAGGAATGTCATGTTACTAGTTAAAAGGTGGCTTTTTTATTTTCCGGAGCAATCAAATAAATAAATGAGAATTAAACAAACTTGATAACGGAAAGGCCATTTGTACAAGGATTTCATTATCACAGTACCTGTCCATCTGAACCAGCAGAGAACACCCTGTTTTGAGTAGGAACAGTAGCTAAAGCATTGACGTCGCCCTTATGATAAGTGTGCCCTTGCATAAGAGTCCCATGGTGACTGTCCCAGAACTGAATGCTCCCGGTACTATCTCCACTAACAAGGGTTCCAGATCTAAAAGAGTAGCTTATGGATGATAGAAGGAGAAACAAGAAACAGAAATTCCATATTGATAGCTATAACATTCTTTACCATTACCTTAAAGAAAGCAATGACCATACACAAAGTTCTGGTCCACTGCCTAAGCCACCAAGCCCAATCGTAATGCGATAAGTCTCACGCAAAGATGTAACATCCCAGCATCTTATTAAACTGCATATATTGACAGGAGATAAATGTGAATATGAAGGAGTGCGTTGGTATGTTCCACTAAATATGCACACAGTGATCCAACATAAAATAACAGTAGGTGATGAAAAGTTGACAGCGACTGAAAAAAATTGTCAGCATAACCAAGGTATTAAATCTGCCAGATACTGGCTTCAGTAATTTACTGGACCAGTATGGCATCCAGTATACCAGATGGTACATCAACCAATATATTCCAGTATCATCCATAAAATGATAAAAAAATCAGTATCACACGTAATTATCAGTATCTGAAACCATAACTGTCAGAAAGCAGACAAAAGAAAGAAAAAAATGAAACTTGGCTTTAATAAGAAAAACACATGTAAAAAAGACATACCCATCACTACTCCCTGAAAATATCAACTTTGCATTATGGCTCCATGTAACACTCAAAATGCGCCCTGCATACAAACCAATTACAAGTCTTTGTCACCGAGAAAAAGAAAAGAAAGAGGAATAAAAGGTTACGAGTCTAACCGCTAACCCTTGGGAAACATCTATTGTGAGTCAATCCATCTTTATCAGAGACATTATACATCCGTACACAACCATCATCACAGGCAACAGCTAAACGTTGACTATTAATCTCAATGGTTGCAGCATGAAATTCAGCAGATCCATCATCAACATCATTAAGACTAGATTCAGAATCACTTTCAGCATCGTGGTTTGTGTCACCATCAGAAGGTTCTAACACCATCTGCCAGATAGACACTCCAATTGAATCTAGTAAAATCTGTAGGAACCACATTAACAAGACAGTCTTAGTATCGTAGAGTATATACAAATCAATATCAAACAATCATATTTCTTAACACACAGAGACATCATATCAAGTATAGGAAGAGAATGACAAAACATCCCTTTTACTGATCCTAAGATTTGAAATTCACCCCGTTTATTTCTTATTATTTGTTATGATTGATATTGCAGTTAAACATGATCTAAAATATTATGTCGATTTTGCAACTAACATGAACAAGAAGTTAGGTTGACAATAAAAAGATATCATTCCAACAAAAACAAAAGCATATAAAAAATAAGTATGGAATCATAATCCATGTTAGTTGCAATGTTTCAACATCCAACTGAGAACATCACCCGAAAGGTCAGAAGTGTGGTCTAAAATTCAAAGCTTAGCAAAACGTATGTGATAGACAGGAGCAGATGACTGATATATTTTCAAATTTTCAATGTTTTCAATATGTGGATATGTCTAATATATCAAAATTTCCAATGTTTTGAATATGTGGATATGTCTCGGAGCAGGTTACAGATGCATCTTTGATGAAACTTACTGAGATAGAAAAGGAACCTTTAACATAAGAGAAAGGATTTTAGATCAAGTAGGACTAAACCCAAATACACGAATTACAACTTAAATGCGATGAAAAAGATTAGATGAAAGAATAATTAACATAATAGAATTTCAGATCAAGTAGGATTAAGCTCATATACATGAATTACAACTTAAATGCTATCAAAAGAATAGATGAAAGGATAATTAACAAAATCAGAAGAAAAAATATTTAGCATTGTAGATCTAATACACAATAGGAAGCAGTCCATGGTCCAAATCAAGGCAGTTAAATGGAGAGTGACTGTGAGATGTAAGATCATCATATGTCTAAGATTAAAAATTTGGAACAGAGAAGAGACCTGGTATTTAGAACACAACAGCCAGGAAAGCAATTAGCAAACATGAGATCACCATATCTCTCAGATTAAAAAAAAATAAGGACAACCATACTATACAGGACAGCCAACAACATGCCAGTAAAGCAGTTAGCAATGATAAAAACATCAAGATACAAGCATACAAGTATCAGAAAGATACTCTAAGAAACAATCACATTTGCAAAGTTAAAAGGACTTGTGTCAACAGACGATGAAGTGATCAATCACACTTGATGATGGCTTAAACGTTTTCAAAGAAGATCTCTAAATACACAGGTAAATTATCAGAAAGATACTCTAAGAAACAATCACATTTGCAAAGTTAAAGGACTTGTGTCAACAGTGGATGAAGTGATCAATCACATTTTATGGTGGCTTAAACGGTTTCAAAGAAGATCTCTAAATACACAGGTAAAAGAAGGTAAACCGACTAAGATTAGAAACATCAAAAGAGAAATCAAGAAAATTTAATCAGGTGACGAAAAATGTTCCTTAAAGATGATTTTTAATACATGGAGAAAAAGTCTTTATGGTAAACAAATATCTGGCACTTAATATTTTGGACAAGTCGATAGCAACAGAAACAAGAGCTAGATGAGGGTCACCTACCTGCCCAATCCAGCATGCCTGCTCCATAGATGAACATTATCTAAATATAATGCAGCTCTATTGAGTCATTCGCAGATACTATCTAAGAAGAAACATGTCATGCAGAGGGCAAATTGAAACCAACTCAAATAAGAGCTACATATATACTTGCTGGCACAAGCCAGCAAGCCAGAAAAAATATGGAGTGGTTCCAACAATGTTCTGAATTGGTCATGTTGTGTTGGGCAAATGAATACAATGGAAGAAAAACATATTTAACACCTAATAATCTACACAAGTAGACACTATCTGAAATAAGATCCAGGAGCCACAAAAAGGTCAAGATACCTGTCCAAGCCTAACAGATATTGAACATACATATGAACATAACTACACAATTTTGGGGAATTCTAACTTTATACGTCCAAATGTTATATGGTTAGTGTGGGCCAGGTTTGATCAAGACAAGAAGCTTGATCATTTTAGACTTAATAAGCATGACAAGTTCTATTGATATAGACTGAAAACAACTCATGGCCACCTTTATCAGAAATTAAAGAATTAAGATTTATATTCTCTAGAGATAGAATTTTCAAGTTGTGTGGAATTATACAATGAACAGTTGCATCAAGAGATGTATGAAGGTTACATGGATGGCTTTACTAGGAAGAAGACAACATGCAGCAGTATATATAATCAAACAACCATCGATTAAATAGTCAAATTAAAGAAAAGAAATACTGTTATTTGGCATGAACAATACACAATCATGATCTGTTCCAATTGCATAAAAGCAAATTAAATGCTCTGAGACCAAAGGTTTTAATCTCCTCTCTTTAGAGCAGACATAAATAGAAAAAAAAATTATATCTTAAGAAGTCATCCTATAAAAAGCAAATCCGGGTCAAAGTTGTTCTGAAACACAATATATCACATTTGCATTTCCAGCTCATAGAAGCTCAAAGGTAGGGATGAAGATTAATAAGTACACATGCAAGAACAAACCAAGGAATATAGTCTCAACCGTACCAGATAATATGGTCCAATATCAGTCCAAGTCAGGACTTATATACAGACTGGGTATTTTCACCCGAGTCAGTTCAATACCGGGTAAACTACCTCATACCTTTACCACACTGGGCATATTGCCCAGTAAGGTAGCTAGTACCAATCTGTATATAAAGCTGACTCTTGCATTTTACCATACTGGGCATATTGCCCAGTAGGGTAACTAGTTTCAATCTGTATATAAAGCTGACTCTTGCCTTTTATATGCCTCGAATGTGTTGCTGCTCCTTGTTCACATCGTCGCCCCTCATCCCTGTTACCTCCTAGGCTAGCAACCTAGCCTCCCTCCACCAAAGCATCCAGGTCATCTCCATAAAAGTTTTCGTCCCACTTTTAGTGAAAGGAGAGGAGGCAAAGGAAGATTGGAAGAGATGATGGCGAGGAGGGCATGGCAACCAAGTGAAAAGGATGAGGAGGCAACCAAGGCTCGTAATTTTGTATCGTACTGACGTATCCAGCTTTGCTCGGTACGGTATGGTACGGGCGTACCGAGTGGTACACTAGGGTTGTACCGAGCGGTATGCCAGGGTGTACCGCTCGATACGTATATACATATATATATATATATATACATATATATATATATATATATATACATATATATATATATATATATACATATATATATATATAAACACACACATATAATATAAAAAATAAAAAAAAGAGGCATACTATCACGAATATTCATCGTGCACCCGCAATAACTTCGTTCAACGAACCATTTGTCGCTTTTGCATACTTGCACAGATGCTTGGCAGTATGTTTTGTCTTGATTTTGTGTGTTTTTGCTTGTAAAAATATAAGTTCAAACAAGTTGTAGCAATGCAGTGCGATCGCTCACCGCGCCGGGCAAAACTGCCCCAAAATGACTCCGTTTTCACATGTCACAGCCTGTTTTCTGCATATCGTAGCTACAAGTGAAACGTTAGCCATCTCAGTACCCTGGAACCCCCCAGGTGGCACCAGGGGGGATGGGGCTTCGAGGTAGTGTCGGGCGTTAAACACTCTTCACAAGTTCACATGTTAACTTTACGGGAACTTGCCTTTGCTCCCGACACTCGGTGAGCAGTTGTTTGCAGACTTACAACCGTTCGTTCAAGCTTCTAAAGTCCTTGTTTTCTCCTTCCTCTTTTTTTTCTCTTGCATTCAAGGTGCTCGCTGAATTGCTTGTAAAGCTTCCCTCGTCGTGAGACGTCGGGACTTGTCCATCGCTCGTTTTTAAACTAATCAACTTGCTATTTTACAGGTCCTTCGGGACCTGCACGAGGTTGCAACTAGGCTGACCCTTTGCGGACGCATATATCGCAATGACGCCTCATGACTTAGGCAATCCCAGCTAAGCCTGAGAAATTGGCGCAATGGTGCTTCACGACTTAAGCAACTCCAGCTAAGTCCGTGACAATTGTCACAAGGGTGCCTCACGACTTAGGCAATTCCAACTAAGTCTGCGACAGTACGCTGCCTCGACGACGTCGCCTCTTTTTCTTCTCCTCGTCGTGTCAGATGACTTCTCCTCATATGCGGCGTTCGGCAAAGACGTCGAAGGTCACATACATCTCTTGTCTTCGGCGAAGAATGCAACAACGGCCGCAGGCGTCTTCGGCCTTCGACGAAGAACGCGACGAAGAAGAAGCTGAGTCGTCGCCTCTCCGTTACCTCCTGAATCGAGATCGTCAAGGGAGGGCGGCACTGGATCGAGAAGCGTCGAGGGTCTCCCGATTCTCCCTCTTCTTCAAGCGCCTTCTCCCTCGACGCTTCTTCCCTCGCGCAACCAGGTTGATACCGTTCGATAGTGGGTGGTCAGTGTACCGATCTGCTGGCAGACCGGTACATATCGTCCAGTAAAAGCGGTATCATTCGAAATTAAAATCCTTGGAGGCAACCACCCACGGCAATGAGATCCAACGAAGAATCTCCCTCTTCTCCTCTTATAAGTCCTCTCTTTTTGCCCTCCCCCCATGATATTGATGTCACAGTAATAGATTTAAAGTCAGAAGCCATGAGCTTTATAAAGAAGTGGAGAGGGCAACTTTTTTGACAGCCATAGACTAACTAACTAATTGTAGAAAGCATGACTTTACTCATCAAGCCACATGATAAACACATTTTATAAACAAAACATACCATTCTTATGCTAAAAACTATCTCTTGTGATCCTAACCATAACTAACTCCACCTATATATGCAACTAACAAACTGCAGTTTCTTAGCAACAGCTACATCTTGAATTATAAGGTAGGCCATTTGGTCATTCTAAGGTCAGGCCTTATGAAGTGTAAAACTCAGCATATTGAGTTATCATGTTTGTATATGCAGCTGTCTTCTTAGTTAAGAATGGGGTACTACTTAGACAGTCTAAGCTTTCATAACGATTAAATAGATAGTAGCTAATATGTTGTTCTTGGATTAGGAACTTGATGGCGATTAGATTCTAACACCTTGTGTATGCAACACCATCTAAAACTCCAGATTGTGTTTCTACAATGAAGCATAAGATAGATATTTGTAGGTTTTATTCAGATCAAAGATGCCAAACAAAATCGTTTCACGCACTATGTCTCTGTGTTTGCTTGGTTGGTAAATACGTTGGCCCTATTCTGGTACATCAAATCAACCCCTCCTCAGAGTGGTTAGTGCATTTGTGCTGGTCTATGTTCCAGCTATACTTGGCGCTTGCAGCTGAGATGGATCTGGTTAGATCCTTAGCCTTCACAATCTTGCAACAAAAAGATAAAAGTACTGTCATGCACCCTGTGCAACTGCTGAGAAATTTGATGTGGCTGAAAATATTCCCATATCTTTTCATACTCAGAATCCCCTCATATTTCTCCTTGGTTGAGTCATACATGCGGATACAAGTTCGCAATATGGACACAACGAGAAACTTTTAGGTCCTTAAATTTAGTTGCAATCTAAAATTCCTCACTGCAGTTTCTAACACATTATTGGCACTACTGCACTTTACCACAATGGAAGCTATGACACAACGCATCAGGAACTTGTGACAACTCACAGCATCCTAGTCCAACAAATTTAATGCATCAAATAGTAAAATTATAATACAATGTCGAATTCTAAGCCATACCTTGCCTGAGCCACACACAAAAGGGTGTTTTATACAAGAGAAAAAAAGCAAGGCGTAACCTTTTGATTTAAGGAGTACAGATCCCACTCCGATATTGATCCATTTATGCTCGAAGACAGCAAACGTCCAGGGCCGGCGATCGTCGAGCTTGGGCGGCACCACACCAGGGAAGACACTCTCGAAATAGGATCCCCTTGAACTGTCTTTAAGCAGAAAAAAGAAAAGACAGTTTAGAACATAGTTCGGGAAAGAAGAACCAACAACTCCAAAATCAATTCACGACCCATCGAACATGATCCATACAAGCTGGCAATGCCATCCGATGGAACCAGGGGAAACGAGCCAAATCTCGACGGACCCGTCCTCCTTCGCCGCAGCAACCTTCGACCCGTCCGCGCTGGTGGCAAGGGCCACCACCGCCGAAGGACTCCAGTCGATGGAGCTGTTCCGATGCATGCGCAGCTTCTCCATCGACTTATCCGATCATGCCAGCGAGGGGAAAAAGAAACGATGGAGCCTCAGAAACGCCCTAAAAATGCTGTTTTTCTTCACAGATGGAATCAAAACCCCCAAGTCCGTAGTCGAACTCTTCGACAGGGATCGCACCGGAAGTCGGACGGCGCATCGCCAAGGGTTTCGAGACAGAGATTCGAAGGGGAAGGAAAACCCTTCTGTTCCCACATAGTTTATCCACACACCGATTGTCACGACTCCGACGACGACTCAAAGGCCGGGGCCCGGCAACTCAAACGGTCTTAAGCGGTGCACTCTGGTCCCGAGTCGTGACTTAAGCGGTCTTCATTTGTGGAAACTGGGCCGGTTTGGTCGAATTCATGTCAAATTGATATGTGGTCGACTGAGAAGAATTTTACAAGCGACTTAAAATTTCTCAATCAATAGTTTGGTGACATGTAGAGTTCGTAGGATTGAATTATGATTTAGCAAAAATATAATAACGTTGCTAAAGAATGACATAATATTCACATAGCATGGCATAATATCTTTTGCTAAACAATGGAATTTATTGGATTCCATGACGCTCGTGTGTCCTCTCCCTGAACTAAAAGAAGACAATGTGTCATATGATGATGTACTCTCTCTCTCTCTCTCTCTCTCTCTCTCTCTTGATTATCCAATCCATCTCATGGATCTTGTGTTTTCTATTGAACACTCGGTAATCTTCCACAAATGATTCACAATCTGAAGGTGTTTAGGAGAACATAGACTTCAGAAAATCAAATTACTTTTAGGTGTAGGGTAATCTGCTACCGTTAACTTAAACAAGTTGGAACCTATCATTTTAGATGGGTCAATTCTTCTATTGGGTTGGTCGTGACATATAGCATACGATCCATTTTTATGCCAATACACGCTTCAGAGTTTCAGTGATGGTTATTGTAAGAAATAAAGATTTTTTTAATCATTTCTTCATGATCGAAGCAATTAGCAAAAATATATGTTATACCTGTTGCTATAAACTCAGAGTATTTTCATCAACCATTCCTCCGTTTAGTTCAATTCCGGGGTTTAGATAAGTCTCCATCATAAATATATGATAAACACTACTTAATTAGGATGAAGAACACAGGGGATGACATATTATTTCCGATAGGGGCAAAACTAAATCATAATTTTACAAAACAGAAGTGCAAAATGAAATGTTCTTTTTCATGAGACATTTATCATGAGTTAGCATACTTCACTTGACCAAGCCGCAATGCTCCCTTGGGTGGCTCAAGTGATATTGTTATACTCATCCTTTAAATATATTCTTTTTTTCTTGCATAATTATGGTCAATAAGCAGTTTTTGTTGGTCCAAAGGCAACAACTGCCCATCCAATCAGGAATGCTGATAGGAGGACGAGAATAGCAGTTAAAAAGTTGAGATTGTTCCTCTCCAATTTCCCAGCGTCGGCTTCTCTTTTGATCGAGTTTTTGTTCGTCTTGGAATCATTGACAAGATTAGATGTACATTTATGAACTACATCCCAGAATGATCTTGTGGCCACTGAGATCGGTGCCGTCTCGGGATCTACCACTGAAGTGGTTTCTATTGGACCATCCATGGACATCATTTCTTGGCAGTGATCTTTCACAGCCTGGAACACAATGGGACAGAGATGAGTAATGTTTACAAACACAACAGTTGCAACAAGATTTAGAAGTGAACAAACAAAACTAGAAAGCAGGATTGCATGCATCAGCAAGTTGTTTATTTCCCTCACTTAAAGATCAAAGAAGTGACCACCATGAATGTCGACCAGAAAAAAAGGACTTTGACAAGAAAATGGGTTTAAGAGTGCATGCCATAACTTGGGAGAAAGAAAAAACACCTCACAATCATATGTGGAATCCATCTGTGACTGATCAGCCTCTTCAACAGAGTCGATCTAGCACACAAAATACAGGTGATTGATGATTGTAAGCAGGCGCAAAAGGCCCATGTATCCAACAATTTCTGTTTGAGAGGCACATCCGTTAGGAGCATCCTAACAATTTGTCTAACATCTGTCATTCAATCCACACAGTGAAACAAGATACCCATTCCTCATCTTCCAAAGCAAATTCAAATGCCAATGCTCCCAACGTCAAGTGTTTAATATCAGAATAGTCTCTAGCAAAATGGAAAAGAAAGACAAATTTGTGCCATGGTTTTTGCTTAATATAAAATGGTTTAATTCCAACTAGAGAGGAACTATCAGGTCTATCCACATCTTTAATCGGTTAAGGGTAATGCTTGATGAAAAAGAAAACAGAGATGATTATATGTGAGAGGCTGAACAAAGAACTATTTGCATTACTAGAGTAGCAAAGATAATTAAGCACTTGTACAAAATTAAATGTTTATTAGCAATACCTCAAAAGTCTCCAATGCCTGTAGGTAGTCACAGATGAATATGCCAGAATACCATGGAACAAGAATTCTTCTAGGGAAGAACAAGGTACACTGTTTTCTGCTTACAAATCATTAAAACATGTCAATGTAGTAAGATTTTACATCAAATGTAATATGAGATACGGAGTGAATCACATAAATACAAAATGAAAGAAGATTACTAGTATAGTACATCTATAGTTTTGTCTTTTTGAGGTGCATATATGCATATTTACAATATTTTGATGTTGTAACAAATAACAATATACCTTTAATTTGAATACATGTAGATAAACATAGTATCTTATAAGGTGTTCAAGGAATGATGAAAGTTACATGGGTATAAATGCAAATAAGAAAATTCAAAGGATTCTGCAAGCTTAAACATCTGCAATGATCACACTTATAATTTGTTGCTCGCCCATGCTCAGACATGTCACTGGAATCAAAGATGGCCATGAAAGCATTTTTAACAGCTGATGAAACCATAACAAATTTGGCCATCCTAAGCCAAGGTTGAGGCGAACAAGTGACAATGAAACAATGACGTCACTAGGATGTTATAGTACAATACTGAGAAAAGTCAGGCCAGAAGCTAGGTTTATGGTTTCCAGTATAGATACTGCTCAAGAAGCCAATTACTTGGAAGGAAAATCAAGAACATCAAGAAGATCATATATCTCAAACAGAAGAAGACCAATTTCATAACGAGAGAATTTAATAGGATTCAAATATAAAACTGATTTGTCTGGTACATTCGAATATAAAAAAAAGCCTACCATCTTTGGCTGTAAGTACACATTACTAAGAAGAAAAGACAACCTTACTTCCCGCAAGGCAAGTTTATGGATGGACTTCTCAGCTAATGAATCTCCTCCTGACTCTCCACCACCATCCAAGGACAAAGCCACTTCCTCCTCTGCCTCATCAGTAATGATATCCAGTCTGCTCCTTAGACTGGAAACTATGTCACTCTGAATTTAAAAAAGAAAGCTACATAAGTTTCTTCAAGACAGCAGCAAGCACTAGAGAAAATATCTCACATAGGTACAACAATTTTAGTTTGAAAATGGAGACTCTGATTATTACAAGCAGTGAATGACAATAAGACATCCGATGAAAAGCAAACACAGTATACATGGGGGCTTTAGGCAATGAAAACAAGGACTATTAGCATGGTTATCAAACTCTCTTTCCTATTATATGTTATTCAGAAAACAATTAAAGTGAATGGATAACTGGTTTTCTTTATTTGAATGAATAATGATATCTTTTGTTTTTTGTTTTTATTCTTCCTTTCAGGTTAAGGACAACGGTTCAAATGGCAGCAAATGTTTCTACAGGATTAACTCAACTCAAGAAGGACTCTTACTTCTGAGATCAATCATCAATCATCCCATTAGTAATACAAGATTCCACTGTAATATTTTAAGATAAGATTTTGAGTGAATTTTGTATAAACAAGTACACAGTGTGTAATTGAGATAGAAGTTTTGAGTTATGAATTTCATAGTTTCAGTTTCCATTTTTTTTACTTGTGGATGAAAACATAGTTGGTGGATGAAGGCATAGTCGCATGTACCATCGACATCGAGTATCAATCAACAGAATCAATATATTCTTAATATGTCAAAGAACATGTAAAAATACATTAATCAAACAGTGAAACTAAATCATATTCATCATCCAATTTCAAGTACCAATACAAGTCAGAAACACACTCAGACAAAATGATTCCTGCTCATCAACCAAAAACACAGTACTCTTCTCAAGGTTAGTTTAAGGGTATGACAAAAACACATTCCTGCTCATAAGGAACCATCTGATCTTGATGCTACAGGTTTCAAAGCATCCTTGTCAATTATTAAGTCACTCAATGATTGGCAAGCCATGAAAATTATCAAGAATAACTACACTATACATTGATCATCCCTGTAGCAACATGCAATGATCAAAGACACCATGCTCCCAAAAGCAAAGTTACTAACTGGTCTTATTTCCACGTCACTCCTACCTAGATTACTTGAATGCAGAAATGCAAACATCACAAATTTTTGGACCTTCCACAGACAATTTAAAGCTTTAGCAAATACATGAACACAAGATGTCCTCCTTGTCTGGTGGAGTCCAAAAATACAAATCAACCCAACCCGCCGCCTCAAAATGGCATTGGAAAGAGCTTGAACGATCAAGTTCTGCTAGTGCTCGATATGAAGAAAGATAAGAATCTTGCAATTTATTTGAAATTTATGTATTGATTGTCACTGTCAGAGATCATGACAGATGTTCTGTGGCCATGGACCAAGTGGAGTGAGGGGAGAGAAGAGGGAGAAGGGATGGTAAGGCAGCAGCAGTAGTGAGAAGACTTTTATTTGAGGAATAGAATATATGGTTACCGAGTCAATTCAGAAAATTCATGTCGACTCATACAAGTCACTGTGTTAACTGCTATGACTTGCAAGTTGAACTGAACCCATGTGAATCCTGTCCGGAGACTTAAGTTGATTCATCCTATTTGATCTGAGCCAAAATATTGCAAGATCCTACAGCCAAATCATGATTTAGCTACCATAATTATTAGTCTCAACTCTCAATAACAGAAAATGACAATCATTGAAATTACTGAAATAGTTACTTTACAAAAATGTTAATTTATATTACGATAACCAATGAACAGATGCATTTGGATTTTGCAATACGCCACATATGCATTCAACATTATCTATTAGTACCTATAAAAGGCCAGCATCTCTTCATTCATCTCTCTACCACTCTCTTCCTTCTCTTGCTGTCTTGCTCAATATACGTATGCAAATATACATACTGACAATTATCTAGCAGAGAGACTAGTTTTTTGTTAAATTTGGGTAAAAGCAATATCCTTAAAGCCGTGAGGTGCTAAAAGGCACCAGGATCCAAAAAACCCAAGGCACTAGGCGCTTGCTAGAGCGACTCAAAAGGTGCTAGGCATCAGGCTTCAAAAGTATACTGAATTCACTATATTTCTATATTAGACTAAAAGAGAAATCAAGATGCAACAAATAGGACTTATTCTCCGACAATAATCTTCATATTCTTTCCTCTATCCATCACTGGATAAAAGTTAAAACATCATAAGACAACACCTAACTAGGCTACCACTAATCTTTTGCAACCAATAAGTTTAAATTACTAAGCTAACTACAAAATTATAAGATCCACATCAAGGATCAAGTCTAGATAAGGCAACCCTATGTAATGGTAGGCTAGTTTACAATCACATGATATGCAGGCAAGACATCCCAAAAACATTAGAATTAATGAATATTTTAATGGCTCTTAAGATACAAAAATATTATATGCACTTTGTCCTTTATCATAATTAGCATATTTAATAACCATGAATATAATACAACATGTATGAACCATTAAAATTAACAAATATGTCTTCTATACCCATTTTAAATCAGTACAAAGGTTGATAAATATTTTTTGAAAAGATTCTCAATGAAAAGATTCTCAAGGTAGATATAAGTTTAACAAGGGATATCTAATATTAGTACCTTTAAGTCAGATATAGCTTGCAAAATCGGTTCTCTTGGACCCAAATATGCAAAAGCACATATAGCTCCGCTGAAGACAACAAGGCCAACTACCTCTTCGGAGCTCAATGCTTTACATGAAACTCCATAATATTAGCCTTTTCCAAATCATATAGAACGACTTGAATGCCAAAAGACAAAAGCTTGTTGGTAGTGTTTTTGGCTACTGCAAGGAGAGGAGGAAAGGAAAGGTTTATAGAAGAATTAACAGCAAACCTTCAGTAGATATATGTTTGTTGAAAGGAACAAGGAACTGGACATCATGTAGACTCTCCGAAGACGTATGCACATTTTCAGTCACCTGGGCAACATAAAATATGCAGCAGTTCCATATATAAGTGGAAAAAAATTTCATGAACGATAGCATGCTCAACACAATGTAACAACCACAATAAAATATCTCATTGCTTGGAAGATGGTCCTATACATAATAATGGTTATACTGACAAAGGTGGTGCTAACCTAGAATATGATATTATATGCATTTAGATATCCAAATTTTAAACTACTTTTGAATCAAGCTTTAACCTCGTCTTATAAAATCACAACAACAAATAAACAAGTTTTAGATCAGAAGGCTACATAAAAGATTATAATCGAGAGAACCACATCCAACCACCATCACCAGCCTACCTCTTATACATAGGACTGACTGCAGACCAGAAACAATCTTGACAATAATCAAAAGATCATTTTCCATAACCAGTGACAGTTCGAGAACTGTTCTATCCAGCCCAACTGCGTTCATGGATACCAAAATTAAAAAACCACATTACAGCATCGAAATATCCACCAGTACCTGATTAATTTTGATGTTTAGATTATACATCATATAATATAGAAGTAAGGCATCGTTATCTCCTCAGACCCGCACTGACAGGAGCCTCATGCACTAGATTTACCCTTTTTGATACACCGGGAAATAGTATGTTGATGACCTTAACATTCAAACACAATATGACCTTTTTATGATGAACTGTTGCAATTCTCTTAGCTTTTCTTTGTACATTCATCCGAACTTGACCTTATCAAATTCCTTTAAGAAATTGACAAAAAATTTTAAGACAAGCAAAGTGTTACACTATCAGTTTTGTCCATAGATGCTAACACTTGCTTTTTCCTTCTTGTTCCTCCAAACAAGAATATTTAAGTATTCATGTCCTTTTAGTCATGCTCAATTAGGCAAGAAAAAACAAAATTAAGTAATCGAGTGCACGAAAATAATTTAAGCAAGAAAATTAGGCAGCGAAAAAAGGTAAACAAATAGGACTCCCTACTCCCCTTAAATTCAGCAGTAAACCCCATTAGTAATTCCCAGCATACCATTCATCTTTACAAGCATATAGCAGAAAATTACAAAATGCATAATCATAAAAGCAGAATTACCAAATGTCCGTTTATCAAAGCTTTTGCACTTTGCAAATCTTTGGCAAGATTAGCAATTCCTCTGCAAATAAGATCCTTGAAAGTAATTGTGCCTAAAATTCCAGATTGAGAAATAGGTAATCTGCGGGAAAAAAAAAGTTATGTCATATATTAGTCAAATACAAATCAGTATAACAATAGCAAAAACTTGTGGCAACTGTTTGACCTTAAATTTTCATTACTCTTTTTTAACTATGAATTATTTCCATAGTACTGACCAAGGTTCGTAATTTCATATCGTACCGACGTTTCAAGTTTTGTTCGATATGGTATGATATGAGCGTATCGAGCAGTACGCAGGGTGTACCGCTCAGTATATATATATATATATATATATATATATATTAAAAATAAAAAAGGAGGCGTACGTTGCCTCGACAACGTCGCCTCCTTTTCTTCTCCTCGTCGCGTTAGACGAGAAGAGTGTGGTCTTCTCCTCATCTATGATGGTCGACGAAGACGTCGAAAGCCGCAAACGTCTTTGGCCTTCGACAAAGAACACGGTAAAGGCCGTAGGCATCTCCAGCCTTCGACGAAGAAACCGAGCCGCCGCCTCTCTGTTACCTCCTGGATCGAGATCATCGAGGGAGGGTGGCTCCGAATCGGAAAGCGTCGAGGTTCTCCTGATTCTGCCTCTTCTTCGAGCGTCTTCTCCCTCTTCTCCCTCGACGTTTCTTCTTCCCTTGCCGCAGCCAGGCTGATACCGCCCGATAGCAGGCGACGACGATCGAAATCGACCGGTAACGGTCGATTTCGCGTGATACATACCCATATCGTCCAATACGGGGCTAGATCAACTGTACTGCCCGGTACGAGCGGTATCTTTCGGTATTGTAATCCTTGGTACTAACACTATCTTGGTAAGGAACTGCAGAAACCTCCCTCTTTCCACCACTTAGCGACTAAGAACAGCCGATAGAATCAATACGTGGAGGATTTGAGTACCAAGTTCCTCCTAAATGTTTCCAAGATAGAGCAATTTCAAACAACAACAAGTGGAATGATAGAAAAGCCAAGGTGGAGGCAGAAAAAAATTGGTTTGCTATTGTTTCTTTAGTGACTCAAATTAAGAATATAACACCAATCCTACAAGGGAGCATCATGTTTTGATGGCTATACCTGCATCTAGGCTCAACAAGCATCTGAGGTTTTGTTAAAAAATATGATATAAACTCAGTTAATCTGCAACTATGGCAAACAAATTGCTTCTCTTAATATAATGCATCAGCAATTTTTTTATGAGAATGCTTCAACCAATAAGAAAAACTCTGAATTAGCACAATAAGCACAAGCTTTCTGTAAAAGGTAAGATGGCATTTCATAGTTTTATTGTAATCAAGCAGTACCTTATCTCAAAATTATATGTGCATCTAAAAGCTTGAAGAGAAGCTAGCAGTTTGCCCATCTTGAAGTCACATGGCCGCAAACCACCTGAAGCTAGAGTACAGATTCGACAAGACCACCTACTCGAATGTAGACATTGAAAAAAGAAATTATTGATGAAACAAATCAAGATATAAAATCAATGCTTTATACACTTCAAATGCCAAAAGGATGCATTATATGGCAATGCTTAGTAGAAGGCATACCTGCGGTATTTGACTTGGAACACGCAACAATCCTCAGATTAGTCACAAGAGTTATGACATTTTATTATTTATAATTCACCATACAACCATTACATATTAATCCGTCATCTATGCCTCTTTTGTCTTTCTCAGGAATAGATTTAGATGTATTCTTATGCTTTTCCCTCCCTTCGTTTAACTATCATAAAGGCTATTTTAATATCTGATAGAATGGTAGCCATTCCTGTGTTTATTCTTCTATAGGCATGTCATAAACCTCATCCTCTGAGACATGCTTATTGCTGAGGTTTTATCAGTGAACAAGTGTCAGAATAAACACTTCAAGATGGGACAAAACTTAAGGTTAAATGCATCAAATGATAACAGCGGTGAAAAAAGAAGAAAAACCATTGACAGGTTTAACAATGCAGAAAAACAATACATAAACATGACAAACGGACAAATTACCACAATTAGTTCAATACCGAGATTCAAACGCTTCACAGTATATTCAACAGAAAAAAGAGATACTATGTGAAACACCTTTTTGGGCTGTAGGATACATGAATCAGCAATCTCTCCTCAAACTCATTATCAGCAAAAGGAGCCGCTTGTGCAACCCCCTTAATGGCCTGCAGAAAAATCATGATGAATTACAAGATTAACAAGAAATGCAGAAACAAGTTTGACACATCCCAGAAATTTAGAAAAGAAAACTAGGTAGCCAATATACATGTAAGAGAGCGTACTACAACTTGAGATTAATAGTCGCTACTGCTACTAAACAAATGTTGGTTGTTAAGTGTACATGAAGTATAGCTAAATACTCAAAGCTTCCGCGCAGCAGTACAACAAAACTAGTATCAGTCTCCAATTTCTCTAATTAAATCAAAAGATGCAAGGCGGAAAAGGCAAAATTTCTTCGTTCCAGTGGTAGTTTGCTATATATAAACCAGAAATTGGGGAAAAAAAATACACCTGAGAGAGCACAGCAGGTGAAGTGGCCTTAAACGTGGCCTCAGAAGCCCACAAATATATCCCAACAACATTCATACCACCCAGCAGCATTCTTGACACCTAAAAGCAGAGATAAAGAAAGCCACTAAAGTAACAAAACATGAACCGATCTCTTTCTTCGCATACATCGAAAAAGATTCCATCTTTACCTGCCGAGCGTGCTCGGCAACCCAATCGTTATCAACAACAAGAGACGCGGGCAACTCCGTCGAGGGCTTGCCACTCTTCGATCCCTTCTTCTTATCATCCTTGCCGGCAGCCTCAGATTTAAGGGAGCAGGCGGGGCCTCCCCCGTCGGTCGGCGGCGTGGGGATCAAATCGTACACGAACCCTCGATCGGAACTGCGGTTCAGCTGTCCGATGACAAGCCCAACCTGCAGAAAACCGACCGGAACCCGTAAGATCGGGGAAAGAGAAGAAAAGCTGCAGAGGTTGAGAGAAAGAGTGATACTTGGGCGGGGATGCCGTGTTGGAAGAGGCGATACTCCGCCGACTTCGACTGGTTGTCGTCGGCGATTACGGTTTTCACCATGGCGGCCAGCCAATCGAAGATCTCTCGAGTTGCGCGATGCTCGTCACTGTTACTACAGACGAACTCGCCTCTAATTTTCTCGCGGTTTGGCCCGTGTTCGGGCTCCTCCCAAACCCTAGTGTATTGCTGCCTCGGCTTTTAATTAGTAAAATATATATGAAGGAATAATAGTATGACTATATATGAATTAGTAAAATATTGGATTAAGGCCTAAGATCATTTAAATCTGATTTACTTATATTTAAAATAATCTTTATATTTTTTAAAACATAACATATAAGTTCTCTAAGTTTCTCCTATCAAATTTAAGTTTACAAAATACATATTGACTTCATAATAAATTATTAATATAATGATATATATTTTTTAAGTTTAAAAAAATATCTATTTTAATCCATATGATTTTGCTTGTATCTAAAATAATCCCTATATTTACAAAAATATAATATATGAGTCTCTTCCATCAAGTTTGAGTGAACAAACGTTAAAGTTTGCTTATGTGGTATGTTGACTAATAATAAACTATTAATATAATAACACGTGTAATTTAAATTTAAAAATTAAGATCACCATCAAAGATAGGAGAAGGCATCGTCGTGGAAGCGACCACCAACAACGATACCAAGTCATCGTTGCTTAGCAGGGCGTCGTACGCACATAGCCTCTCTTGCACTAACGGCACACTCAAGAGCTTCCAGTCCGACCTCAGGTGGATGTGGATCGACTAGTCCGACACTAGGCATGCAATGGTCTTCTAGTCCCTTTTTCTCCTCACTGCCTCCCACTTCATCCTCTCCAGCACCCCCACTTGTTATGCATACGACGTGGTGGTCAAACTCTCCCTCATCTCCGCCTCCGACCTCTCCTACTTCTACTTCTTTGTCTTCATCCGTCGCTACGACCTCCACCGCTTCCTCTTCCTCAACAAGATAGACCTTTTTTTAATAATTAAATTATACATATCATTATATTAATGATTTATTATAGGTCAACTTACCATGTAATTAGATTTTTATGTATGTCAACTCATATTAGACGAAAATATACTATTATAAAGGTTTATATGCTATATTTTTAAAAATATAGAGATTATTTTAAACACAAACAATACCATAAGGGTTTAAGTGATCCATGACCAAAACCACATAAGCTAAAATAATTTTTTTTTTAAACTTAAATTATACGTGTCATTATATTAATAGTTTATTATGAGTCAACATGTTATGAAGCAAACTCTAACGTCTGTTATTTCATATTTGACGAAAGCAACTTTTATATTATATTTTAAAAAATATATGAGTTATTTTAAATATAAGTAGTGGTCTATGACCAAAACCACAAAGACTAAAATGAATCTTTAACCAACATCGAACTTACAATAAGCTCATGTAGGTGTCTTATGTACTATCAAATAATAAAAAAGTAAATAATATATTTTTTTAATTGATAATATTTAAATCTTTGTTAATATTATAATACATATTAAATCTTTATTTTTTTTCTCATTCCAATAATACTAATTATCTTATGTAATAATGATCATGTGTTTGATCATTTATAGATTTTTTTTATATTCAAGTGCTATTTTGATATTGATTCACATTTATATAATTATCTTATCTCCACTATCAGTTCAACATTGAAAAACATAATGTTGATTCAAATGGCATCTGGTTAACCATTAATCCACATGGATGTCGTGGAGGATTAAGTTTATTCGAAATATCAAAATAATAGTATCTGATATTGGCTGTCCAAAGTATCACAAAAAATTTTACAGAGACTGTTGTGTATGTGCATGAACAACAGGCAGCATAATAATGTGTAGTAAGCTGACAGCATCTGATAGAATGGTCGTTATACAGTAGAAGTAACCACCACCCAAGCTTCATCACTTTATCAAAAATAAAAACAAGAGTTAATAACAGAATATTATATGGTCGCTCAAGAGGGTGCTTACAATCCTTTATAGCCATCATGACTGGTCCCAAGAGGTTCTCGTGCCCCTGTTACAAAAAGGGCTTCGAAACCATGTCTGTTGGATAGTTGGCTTAAACAGGTAATGGCAAATCACACTGCAATAATACAAATGAAATGCCACAATAATTAAAAAAACAGATTAGAAGCATCGGTAAACTCGGCGATGATACGCAAGCCTAAGAGCCTTGTGTCAGTCTCTGCATCTCTCCTTGCCCATCTAGTGTTGCCATGAGCAGCGGAGGTGCATATTGTGCAGTTCCTTGATGCTCTTCTGCATCTTGGCAGAAGGAGAGTATGATTGTATCAATTGACATCTCGACGACTGCAAAGAAGAGCGTCGCAACTACGTAGCCAAGCCCCCAACTTATCTACATGAAGATGCAAGCATGTTACTCTGGGCTTCAAGTTACATGTCCAAGAACAAAGGATAATTATAATCCAGCAGGAAATGCTTCTGTCTGGAGACAAGCCTTACAAGAATGAAGAACTCAAGAAATTTCAAGAAACAGACCCCATGACCATGCCAAGAACATTTGACCAACAAGTTGGTTACTCTAATTGTACTCATGCCACTATGCAGACACTTCACTTTGACTAAACTGATAGTTAAATTCGTAGTGAATTTAATTTCCTAAACTAAGACATTTAAGTTTATTTTCCTTATTCGCTCCTATCCCAAGCACATCTTTGTTGCATAAATGTTAACTAATCTTGTAAAGGGATCAAGAAACTTTTTTTTTCACTATAATTCTTATGTATCAGGAATATTGGATAATCAACATATTGCACAAAATGCATGAAGCAAAATGCTTCGTAAATCCAATAGCTGGCTTTGCATCCTTTGTCAGTAATTAAGGAATGAGAAAGACTTTCGGAAATGTCATCAAATGAATTAGAGTGATTTAAGACAGTTTGACACATATTATGCCGCTACCACTGCATGATCGCAACAAGTTTCACAGGGATCTGTTCATTAAAATTCAGATAATTCTATTTCCTAGACAAACTTGAGAAATCATGAACTATTTCCTAGACAAACTTGAGGAATCATGAAGCAATCCTCTGATGCCATACACCAAATAAAATACTCCAAGACTATCCTAGACCTGATGTCTTGCTGATTTTCTATTGCGCATTGGTCAAGTTTGTCTCTACGGAAATTCAAATTCAATCAAGTATGGTTTGTGCAATGATATGCAACTCTCAACAAAATAACTCACAGGAAACAGGCAATCTAAAGAAATTGGAAGTAACATTTTAAAATAAAACTTACCAGAACAGGGAACAAAGGGGATGAAATCTTGTTATGGGCAGACTTGTATTTGTGGGTGTCCAGCATGAGGAATGCAAATAATGCACAAAAGAGGCTGACACATAATTTTCCAAGGTAAAGAATCACATCTCCAATGACATTGACCTTTCCTATGCGCAATATATTGTTCACAATCAACCCAGTAGCAATAGCAGATGCTCTGTTAAATCCTTTTCCAGTGATAGCAATCTGTGTGATAAAAATGACCAATATAAGTTTGCCATAAAACAAAAGATTTTAAATATAGAACACGCTAGGACTTGCAAATGAACAATGTTGTACTAATTCTTGTTAGTGATGATCATAAATTTGTGGTTGATGTTAGTTGCTTTAACTCTTACATACACTCAAATGAAGATGTAATAATGAAATAAAGAAATATCCTTCATCTGTCCTTTTTGTAATAGAAAATATGAAAATTCAGTTATGGAGGGGATTGCAAATGACATTTAAAATGTTGCAAAAGTCGAAAGTAAGGCTCTTTCAAGCCTTCATCAAAGTTCTGAGATTCAGTTTTATGAAGTTTAAACATAAGAAAATTGATTGACATATCAGTTTTATGAAGTACTTCGCAAATTGAAAATCAACTTAATTAAGGAACAAGAGAGCAAGCTTTATCTGCTCTTTAGAGGCAGAAATATTAAACGTTGCATGTCCTGCATGGAAGTGAAGTACAAGCTTCTATCCAAAATCTTACCATAATATATGCATTACGATTCACAGACTTGATGGTCCAATCAATGCATCCTAAGCAGCACTGAGAAGAAGTGGACATCAACTTTTCAATGCAGGTTACTGGAGCAGGATCCCCATGTCTTATCCTGCGGCGTAAAGCCTCAAGTGTGAATCGCACCCATTCAACAATTGATACAATAAGGGAACCAAGTGCCACAGATCCTAGATTGTATCGCAAGAGCCGTTTCATTGAAGAAAATACAGGAAGAAATGGAATCTCCTGCTGCATTCAAATTAAGAGAGTCATCTACCAAAAATGGAATAACAAGAGAAAATGGATAATCGATATCATAAGGTTCATGCTGAGCTCAATAAATATTTGAACTTTTCCATGTTGCACAGTATGATGTTCTTTAAATAAAGTAGATAAAGACATTGCATCATCTGAATTCTGAACACCATAAAAACAAAAATATAGCAAGACATTTGTGGCTTCTTTAAATTATTGTTATGGTGAAGGATATTTAATTTGGGTCCTGGATTCGTACCAGTCTGGGCCAACCCACATAAAAAGCAAAAACATGTAAGACATCTGTGTTTCTTGAAATAGAAATATATTGTTACACTCAAGGATTTTAATTTCTGGACTGGTATCCACCCAACAAAAAAGGATTTACCAAGAACCCCAAGAGCCAGATAACTATAATTTAAGATGCAAGAGAACTTCAAGGATTTCTATCAAGTTATGACCAGCTCACTTTTGCACCAATATAATTTCTGAAGTTACTAAAGATTTAGCTACACTTCCAGATTTCAAATTTCCAAACTCTGTGAGCTTAAGTGCATGCAGAATTGTGCCTGCATAGATATAAACGGATCCTGAGTCTAAAACAGCTAAAATTGCAGCTTTACTCACCGAAATCTCACCACGAGCCCAGTAGTAAGAGGCAACTGATCCAGCAATTACAGTTGACGAGCACGCAATGATAAACTGTGTTGCCCAGTAACATCCAAAGAGGTGAAAAAGGATAGATATTCCAATATGAGGAGTGTAATGGATACTATAGCCACAACAATTATCACAATTGACCTTGTTAGACTTCAGGTCAAATGAACAGCAATTAACATTGCAATCATTTTTGAGGATCTGGCCAGAGCTGAAAAGATGAAGGGCAGCAGAAAACCAGAACACATAGAATATTGCAAGGATAACATATGGCAGTATTGGGAAAATTATAAGAGCCTGAACTTCACCTATGACTTTAGCTGCAACCTGAATAAGCACAGAGAAGTTAGCTTTTACTTTTACATGATGAAGCATACTATCTTAAAATGCATAAAGAAGATACCAATTGCAAAATTCTGATCATGATGTTTCTGAAATACTACATGAGTTTGAAGGTGCTCAACAAAGCAAACTGGATTTTGCCAGCTCATGTAAGAAATCGTAGTTGCAGATTCAGCTGCTTTCAAAATCATAATTACCTTTAAAACAGATGTTGCTATAAGTAGTCGGCGGACAATCGCTATTGAAGAAAGGAAGGAAACAATCATGACTATTGTCATAAGAACAGCTACAGCACGAAGGTGATTTATTTCCTGCATTGACGCTTGAGGTAAGCCAAAACAAAGAGACAATTACCAAATGCTTGTCTTATGATAGGGACAAACCCGGCCACTTATGTGAATGTAGGGGTCGCTTTCACCAATAACAACTGATAAGGCATCACTACCAATCCACCCAGCTGAAAAACATGAAATAACACTTCTGTTCAATGCTCATAGTTAAGAAGAAAGTTTTCATTAGAAAATAAGATGAAAATGTATAATCATAGCCTCGATCATGAGATGTATTTACATTTGGAAAATGAATAAATTGACCATTTTTCATTGTTGACATCAAACAATGTTGTACTAGAAGCATTTGGTCAACAGGACATGCAGCATAATAACTGCTCAACTACAAAAGAGCATTTGTGGGAAATGTATATCTGACCTTTTCTGTAATAAAACATTGTCACAGATATTACAAGGGCATTGAAGAGAATCACTGTTATCCAAGTCATTCCAGCAACAAAATGGCGTATCATCAATAGCCAGATAATGGACAAAAAGAGGGGTAGAATTCCTCCGCAGACAACTAAGACAGGCCCAGCTTTCCAAATATCTGCCACGTATCTCTGCATAGCAGAAAATTTCATGAGCAATGGTTTCAATCGGATGATGAGGTACTCTTGGGGAAAGAGAATGATAATGCATATATGACAAGTAAGGTTGTGCTTATATGATAAGTGTCATTTTGGGTCCACATTCAACATGAATATAACGAAGTATGAGATAATCCATATCCACTTCAAAAAAAAAAAGAAGAAGAAGGGTTTATTTTGAAAAACTCTAAGCTTCTTTTTTTAACACCAAATAGAAATCAAACTCATCCCCCAATGCTGGCTGCATTCCAGGATTTTATCCCAACTGGTAGAAGTGGAGTTGCATGAACATGTGAAAAGAATAGGGTGATCTAGATCAGCATTTAGATGAAAAGGTCATTCTAATCTAAATTGTCACTTTTAGCAAGAAAGCTCAGAGCAGAACCACAGAACTAAAACTTGAAGGCTATATGCTCAAGGCAGAAACTACCAGTCTCTGACCAAATCACCAACCTTTAAGACAGCTGATGGAGAGTTGATGGCTCTATGAATAGTTTTATCTATCATGATGTTTTCGTCGATGTCAACACCGCCCATCTGCTGCCACTGCTTCAAAGAAACATTTGATGCATGCGCAATAAACTGACAGCTCCAGTAAACTAAAGTCACAAAAGAACGTAACTTGGTTAACTGTTCTTTTAATAAAGATAATAGTATGATGAGATTTTCAAAATGAACACATGACAATGATGATACATGCAACGCCATCCGAAGCATGCAACTTAAGCACGAAAAGATGGCCCTTGCCATAATGTGTTTATCAGGAAACTAAGAATCCAAATCACTGAATGACAAGAACTAGAAAAACCATTCAAATACTCTGAAAGGCATCCTAGAAAATACCACATCTATATGGATCATCCATTCTGTTGTTGGTCCTGACATGCCATTGCATAGACATCGGTACCATGCAGACAACCATTCGTTAAGAAGCATGTATTGTACAAAGTTCAAGGAACAAAAGCCAAAAACAAGGAGCAAGTAACAGAATTTTTTGGTTCCTCGTAATGATAGCAAATCGATGTTCTTTCATGGAGCAAGTGCAAAATCACTTATCAAATAGAAAGATTTATAATACTTACCATTCACACTTGGAAATATGACAGGGTAGCATGGGCCTTGGAGCTGCAGAGAACTATTCCTCGTCTCTGTTGTTAGGTACTCATAGTAGTCATAGTCCCTGTCAATCCAATCATCCACGGAGAGGCGGATGTCTCCCTCTGGGTAATCACAGACCCAGTTGATACCATCTTCCGAAGGAATAGGACATTCCATCAAGCATATGCTCTTTGCATCAGCTAGATCGAACTGGCTATTCTTAAGACCACTCTGGTAGACCTGGTTAGGATTTAGCCAATATCTGACCTCCAGTTCACGCAAGTCAGGGTCTGCATGCCTGTTGCCACAGATGTTTCCTTTGTAGTCCAGCCCGTACATAAGCCTGCATCAGATAGTTTTCTTCGGTCGATCAAAGGATTACCAGAAAAATCAAACTTGAAGAATAATTACCATCAAAATAGATGTATGACTACGTAAAGATGGAAAATATGCGAATATAAGCCCAAAATTCCACTTCCAGAAGAGACGAATGCAGTAAAAGTTTTCAGCATCTTATTATCTGCTTCAAGAAGAAGACATCCGAATGAACTACAAGAATCCAAACACCCAACAAGAATGAAGCAGGATATCTCGCTATTTAGTGATTCTATCGTCCATAACAAGCTGCTCGAGCCAGACATCAAAACCTTCTTCTCGATATATTTCAACCTTCTTTGCATCAGCTTCACAAACAAACCCGATGATCTGAGGCAATGCAGCTAAGAAATCGCAACAAACTCGTAAAGAAAGAAACGATTTCACCACAAAGCATAAGATTTTGGGTGAGATGGGGAAAAGGGAGAGACAGAAACTTTTGACCCAAGAAAAAGATCATCTTTTTCCTTCAACGAGAGAAAGAGTCAGATGCGGGATTTAGATGTGAAAGAGAGAAGAATTACCGAAGTGGGTTTCCTTGGTTGAACCCAAAGCTGGAATTAACGATCATGGCCACCCAGAAGGCGATGAAGATGATGAGGAACACCAAATCCCTGCACTTCCTGTTGTGCCTTATGATGCCACCGTCACCACCGATCCGCCCGTCCTCATTGCCGCCCGACGCGGCCGCCGCCGGGTACCGCCCTATGATCGCTCCCAGCGGTCCGCCCATCTCCTCCCTAAGCGAACCCGGAGACCGGGAGAGAGCGAGTGGAGCTCAAGAGCGCACTCCCTTGGGAAAGGAGAAGGGAGACGCATTGGTCCACTATCCCTTCCGACCAGCTTTATTATACAAAATTATTGTGGTTTAAATTTCAATAATTTTGTTATTATTGGATTAGGAACGGTTAGTTAAGAGTATGATAAGAGGGTGCAGCGAAAGAGCGGCTTTGGGTGTTGCAAAATATACGTCACGAATTTCACCGCGATTAGATAAACGGATCATTGGTGGAGGTGCCACGGGGGATTCCGTTTCTCTGCTGTTTCCCCACCGAGGAGCTCCCTCGCACCGCGAGGCGTCCTGGTCCGGTGAATGGGACGGCTAGCGCATGAATTATATATATATATATATATATAAAATTTTTGAGAAATGAATACCTTTAACCCGTAACTATCATCAGAAGTTGTATGTTGCCAATTCAAGTCATGTCATTAGGTGATTCTTCAACCTATTTTGACCTCGCTAGTCAACTGCAAAGTATCTCAAAATCGTTAGCAAAATTAATAGATGTCACTGCTCGAATTCCTGAACCGTCTGCTGCCAATCGTTCTTGTTCCTTCAACTATGTACCCCATTCCTGCACGGTTGGCATTTGTAAGGAATGAGTCATCGCATTCTGAGACTCTCGTTAGCCGTTAGTTATAGACTGCATTCATTCCTCATATTTTTTCTTTGTTATCGGTTCGAGGTATTGGTTGTGATTATAGCACTCGTTATGGTTCAGCTAAATGTACCATAAACAATAGGCAAGCATGCTTCTATGAGGCACTTTGCTTGATCTTACCTCATCCAGCCAAGATCCTCTGTAAGTCTCAAAAAATTTCAGCTCTATCCCATTACAATTTCTAACTATATACAAATATATTGTAAAAGCTTGAGAATGCTCTGGTTGGGGAGTGGAAAATCTTAAAATATATAATTGGGTTATAACTATTAGTCGAATGAGTCATAACTATTGGTTTGAATTAGTGCTGAAAGAGGTGAACTAGTGTTTGTGGAATGACGAAAGAAGTAATTATATGAAATATAATCGAATGAAGTAAATATGCACAAATAGTATTATTAGAGAAAGATGAATAAATCTATAATAGTTCGATCATCCCACGATTCATTTACCCTCGAGGTCATTGATTTTTATTATATATGTTATTCCAATCAAAATATTTTCTTAATTAATTTGGTAGATAATAATAATTACTTGGCTCTATATTTTAACGCCAAGGGAGGAAGCCGCTGACGATAACTCCGGCCCTGGTCTTCCGGCCGCCCTGCTCTCTAGGGCCCGTGCCAACCTGCACTTCCGATCGAGTTCTCGCGGGCTTTTCACTGGGTTGGGGGTCCTGAGCAACCCCTTTTCTTTTATTTAGAGAAATATCTTCGTTCGGGACGCGCCCAAAGAGGGCAGCGGGGACCTTGACGCTGGCGGGTCAGGGCGGTCCAACCGGCGCCTCGGCTCCGGCCTGCTCTATTTATGCTCCTCCCGTTGATGGGGGTAATAATGGCGATAAGACTCGGGTTGACGTCAGCTGCCCCAGATGACGCCTTGCGCCTCGGCTGACCTGACAGTACCTGGCCAAACAGACTGAAACACCGATCGAGGCACATTAACGTCTTGCTCAAGCTTGGCCCTTCACGCCACGCCAACATCGCTATCAGATGTTACCAAGAGTACGATCCTGCTCCCTACAAGCGGGCACATCAGGCAACGGTAACATTCACTATAAAAACCCTCTCGCTCTGAGAAACAAAGAAAAAGGAAAAAGATAACAAAAAACCCCCTAGGACTATCCACTGACTTGATCGTTGGAAGGGTCTGGCCAAGCTCTTCTAACCCGACCTGTATGCAGGTGAGAAGACGAAGGCCCCTCGTACAATGCTCCGGCCAGGAGTCCCGTCTTGGAGAAGACAACGGCCCCGTCCTCGATTGCACCCAGTGAAGCCGACCACCTCAACAGACTCCCCGCCAGGTTCCCCCAGGAACATCCCTGCTCATTCGAACCCGAACCAAGCCACGTTGACCTCGAGGCCACGGCTTAAAGTTGTTGACACTAACAGTATTGGCCATCGTGGCCACCATCTTTGTCGTCGTCGTCAACGGCGCCGGCGAGGCGGACGGCCCAATGGAGAACCGGGTCGTCGAGGAAGGAGACAGGCGGCGACTAAGAGGCAAGTTTTGGAGGAAGGTGATATCCTCTGTCCCGTCCGCCGTAGTCGTTTTCGTCCTCGGCGTGGTTTTGGCCGTCGTGCGGCAGCCAAGCATGGTGAAGGAGCTGAAGGCCGAGCCATCGCGCCTCCATGTCGTCAAGATCTCGAAGCAGGCATGGAAGGAGGGGTTCGTCAAGGGCGCGGTGCCGCAGCTGCCGCTGTCGGTGCTCAACTCGGTGATCGTGGTGTGCAAGCTGACGACGGACCTGTTCCCGGACAAGGTGGCGTCGGCGACGTCGGTGTCGGTGACGGTGGGACTGATGAACCTGGTGGGCTGCTGGTTCGGGGCGATGCCGTGCTGCCACGGGGCGGGGGGGCTGGTAGGGCAGTACATGTTCGGCGGGCGCTCCGGCGGATGCGTGGCGCTGCGGGGGCGGCGAAGCTGGCGGTGGGGCTGCTGCTGGGGGGCTCACTCCTGCGGCTGCTGGTGGAGTTCCCGGTGAGGCTGCTGGGCCTGCTGCTGCTGTTCGCGGGCGTGGAGCTGGCCATGGCGGCGCGGGACATGGCGTACAAGGCCGAGGCCTTCGTCATGCTCGTCTGTACCGCTGTGTCGCTGGTGGGATCGAGCGCCGCGCTTGGCTTCGTCTGCGGCATGGCCGTCCACGTGTTGATCGTTCTGAGGCGGGCGGTGATGAATGGCTGCGGAGATCCAAGCATACAACTGGAAGGAATCTTCACAGGTAGAACAATCTCGTGCCGTGGCTGTTCAATCCAACGTTGAACAGCGAATAAATGGAATGTTGAAAACACTAAATCTGACCTTCGGACATGCGAGTTGATGCTCAATAATGGGTCCAAATTAGACTACAGAAAGAATTGATGCTTTATAACGGGAATCAGTCTGACCTACGGACATTCGAATTGATGCTTTACCCACTTCCCATGTCCGACGTGGGAATAGTTTTGAGTTCTGAGACCGGTTCAGAAATTTAAACCATATTTTTTACTGTCCTGCAGCTTCAATAGGACAAAGAAGAAGCTGGAAAATGTTATCAGCGAAGCTGGAGGTGACGGTGAAGGTGTTAAAAGGAAAATTCTAAATTCTAGGAGTCTGAAGGTGGTGGCAGTAGTGAGGAAATTGCTCGTCGTCTCACCAGTAAGAGCTGTCACGATGGTAAAGAAGGCAGGAAGATAGATGAATTGAAGGCAGAAGTCGCCATATTCAATCAATCATGTCCGAGCTAAACCAAAAAGCCTTGGTTTCGAAACTATAGCGTATGCTGATTCTTTTTTGGATACCAACTTGTCTCAAGGTATTGAAGGGGGCACGTAGGAGTTGTGTCAAGTGGCGAAAACCAAACTCAAATTGATGGGTCTTGGTCCACCAGCGAGGAATGCGGTGGCACGGGGTTTATGATTCAAATGACTGACTATATAGCACATAGTTAGAGAAGGGATTGGGTAACCAAGGACAATAGAACCTCACACAAAACTGTTTTGTGGAAAGGAGACTTTGCAGAGGAATTTTGTAATCTGCTTACCTTTCGTCCTTGCAGTTTTGATTAATTAGATTTTTCTCCGTGGAGAAAACACAAAAAAAAGGCAGAATTTGCAAGTCGCACTGGTAAGCAAAAGTTACAAGTTGAAATCGCTGCTGTTACTGATTTGACTGATCCGGAGAAGAAAGTTGAAGCCACCTTGGAATTAATTGCCCATACAAGAAACAGTAGGTGCTGCATGCAAGTTGCATTTGAATTTGAAAATACTAATAAATCCAGTAAAATTAAATAAAATTATAATAAAATAAAATACTAAAATATATGTAGAAAATTTCTTCAATATAAAGGGTAAAAATCACGGGACAAACCAGAGATAATCTACTATAAAAATAATTAATATATAAATCTCAATCTCTTATCCAAAATCCTAGTAATAATCACAAGAGAATAACTGTGATACAAGGATCACGTTACTGTGCACAAAATTCTAAATCCTCCCTAATTCTCCCTAAGTAATTACAGTAAAAATCTATTATAAATTTGATCTAACCTGAGATGAGAACACTGCTGGATGAATGAGAACAGTCTCACTACATTATCATTATTTTCATTCCTTTCTTTCTCTTTATATTTTTGTCTTTTTCTCCTTTTTGCTACTACCAAGATCTCTTCTACTACCCTCGTTGCTGCCATATTTATGCCTCTTTTCGCTTTAAAACGTAGCTACCCACACTCCCCTAATATGAATTATGATTAGGTTAAGTGAGGAGGTGGGCTGTGGGTTCTTCAAGCCCACTATGGGCTGAATCTATGGGCTGCCAGCCCAATAACCTCCCCCTTCAGCCCATAAGGGAGGTTATCTCATAACTCCTTAATGTGAAGCCATGTCGACCAGCTGTCGGCTTATCTCCTGTCTTTCTTTCGGTAAAGTCTTTGTCAACATATCTGCCTCGTTGTCATCTATGTTAATTTTTTGAAGTTGCAATTGCTTCTCTTCAAGTATATTTCGAATCGAGTGGTATCTAACATCTATATGCTTTGACTTGGAATGAAACATTGAGTTCTTACATAAATGGATGTCACTCTGACTATTACAATGCACCATATAGTTTTCTTGTTTCAGCTTCAATTCTTAAAAAAATTCTTTTATCCATAACATTTCTTTGCAAACTTCTATAGTAGCAATATATTCTGCCTCTATGATGGAGAGAGTAATACACCTTTGTAATCTGGATTGTCATGACATAGTTTTCCCTACAAAAGTAAGTATATAACCTGATGTGGACATCCACGTATCTATATCTCTTGCCATATCTACATCCGTATAACCTGTCAACACAGGTGGTCCACCTCCAAAGCTTAAAAAAAACCATAGAGCTCCCTCTGAGATATCTAAAAATCCACTTCACTACTACCCAATACTCTTTGCTTTGATTTGTAAGAAATCTGCTAGTAACACTAACTGCATATGCGATGTCCAACCTCGTACATACCATCGTGTACATTAAACTTCTAACTGATGAAGCATAAGGAACCTTTTGCATTTTCTCCTTCTCATCGTCACTTGACAGACTCTGTTTTGAGAATAACTTGTTAAGAGGAGAACCAACTGGTTTTGCATTGCTCATACTGAATCTTTCCAATACCTTTTCGATATATTTCTCCTGTGACAACCAAATCTTTTTATTTTTCTTATCACGGGAAATCTGCATACCCAGTATTTACTTTGCTCGCCTCATGTCCTTCATTGCAAAAGACTCACTCAATTCATTCTTCAACCTATCAATTTTAGATATATCTTTCCTAAAAATAAGAATATCATTAACATAAAGTAAGAGAATAATAAAATTCTCACCAAATCATTTGATGTACACACAATGATTTGAAGCCATTCTTTTATATTCATTTTCTGTCATAAATGAATTAAACTTTCTATACCATTGTCTTGAAGCTTGCTTTAGCCCGTACAAGCTCTTCTTCAACTTATAGATAAAGTTCTCTTTACGTTTGACTTTGAAACCTTATGGTTGCTTCATATAAATTTCCTCCTTCAAATTACCATAAAGGAAAGTTATCTTCAAATCTAACTGCTCAACCAGTCCTGGCTAGCAATAATACCAAGAGAAATACGAATAGAAGATATTTTAATAACAGGAGAAAAAATCTATTCAAAGTCAATATATTTCTTTTGACCAAAGTCTTTCACAACCAATCTAGCTTTGTACTTTGGTTGAGAACAATATTCTTGAGTGTTCAACCTGAAAACCCACTTATTCTTCAAGGCCTTCATTCAATTTGGTAATAGCACTAAATCATAAGTGAGGTTCTTCTGAAGAGCATCCATCTTTTCTTGCATAGTAACTAACCACTTCTTTTTTTGTTCACTTTCAACTGCTTCTTGGTAACTCTCTGGTTCATCTGTATCAGTAAGCATCATATATTCATTTGTAGAGTATCTTTTGGAAGGTAGACGTTGTTTAGAAAATCTTCTTAACTAAGGTTCTGTTGGAACTTGTTCTCCAACTTCTTCTTGCTCAACATGTTCTACAGGTAAATCAACATCAGGCTCTATACCATCTTCCTGTATATCTCACTCATCACCCTGATATACCGGAGGAGTAATTGATTCACAATATGTTAATCCTTCTGCAGAAGTCTTGGTTGGTGCCTTCTTCTTCAAATCTTCAAAGATTTAATCCTCAAAGAAGACTATATCTCTGCTTCTAAATACCTTCTGCTTTTTTGGATCCCAATGCCTGTAACTAAACTGATCATATGAGTAACTAAGAAAAATACATTCTTTTGTCTTACCATACAGCTTGGACCTCTTATTATCTAGAACATATGTAAATACACGACAATCAAACACTCTTAAATGCCTTTAAAAAATATATTTTCTTGACCATACATGCTCTGTAATATTATCATATAGAGCTTTACATAGTGATAAGTTGATCACATCAACTGTAGTCTTCAAAGCCTTATCCCAAAACCATTTGGGTAGCTAGGCCTGTGAAAGCATACATCTGATCTTTTCTATGATGGTACGGTTTATCCTCTTTGCAATTGTATTATGCTGAGGTGTACCAAGAACTATCATCTCATGTGACTCGCAATAATCATTAAATAATTCTATGTACTCACCACCATTATATGATCTTATACATTTGTTCTCAAAGGACCACATACATATGTATAAACACGATCTATGACATGCATTTTTCTAGACAAAGCAGGACTAGCAAATGAAACTCTATGTTGTTTACCAGCTAAACAATCAATACAATGGTTCAAATGTGTACCTTTGAGGTCTAGCAATACCTCTCTCTTAGAAATAGCTTGCAGCCCCTTCTCGCTCACGTGTCTTAATCGCCTATGCCATAACTCAATGCTGAAGTCTTTTTCTGTAGCATTCAACTGCTCACTATAAGCTTTAGCCTACAACTTATACAACGTATGACATTTCTTTCCACTAGCCACAATTAGAGAATCCTTACTGAGCTTTCATTGCCCTTTGTGAAATCTGCTATCATAGTCTTTATCATCTAGTTTTCTAACTGAAATTAAATTCAGCCTCAAGTCAACCACATGTCTCACATCCTTAAGCACCAACTTGCAGTAAAGGTTGGTCTTTATGTGGATATTACTCATGCCAATGATGTCTACCGTGCCATAATTGCCCATATTGATAACACCAAAATTTACAGACCTGTATGTAGTAAAAAACTCCCTCCGTAGTGTAGCATGATAAGAAACACTATGTCAATCACCCACTCAAGATCCTGACACATATAAGAAAAAATATCATAAGAAGAATATAATCAAATAATCACCACCATACACCGTAGTTGTAGTATTATCTTTTGACTTTGTAGACTCCACTTCTTTTCCCTTTTTCTTGTTCTTCTTAGGTTACTTACATTGATTCTTGTAATGTCATTTCTCACCATAGTTATAGCAAACAATATCTTTTCTTAATCTTGACTTGCTTCTACCCATGCGTGAATTGCTTCTAGACTTTGATATTTCTTTGTTTTCTGAGATAAGTGCTTAAATACTCAGCAATAGAAGCACTATCTCTATATTTTAGGTTCACAAGTTTTCTGATCAAAAAAGCTTTGTTGCCAATTGTTTTTCTTTCATAAGGACTTTCCATTTTTTTCCAAAGAGAATATGCAGAAATTTTAGAAGAAATATGGTGTAAGACGTTATCATCAAGCCACTATCGAATAAACCCAACTGTTTTTCAATCTAATCTCTTCTACTTATCATGTGTCATAGTTGTGGGTTTTGTATTATTCTCCTACAAAGGTCCATACAAATCTTTACAATACAAGAGATCTTCCATTCTTGATTTTCATATCATCCAATTGTTTCTATTCAAACTAAATCATGCAAGAAACATTACTGTTGTTCAAATATAAAAATTAAATCATAACAACCCTGCTCTGATACCAGTTGATGGGATATAAAGAGAAATAACTTTTGTATATGAATAAATACTAGCAGATCATAATACGCAGTGGAATTAGATGAAATCACAATCAAATAGAACACCAAGATATACGTGGAAAACCCCTCTAATGTGAAGGGTAAAAACCTCGGGGCAAACTAGGGATAATCCACTATAAGAATAATGAATATACAAATCTCAATTTCTTACCCAAAACCCTATCAACATTTATAAGAGAATAATTAGGATACAAGGATCACGTCACTGTGCATAAAATTTTAAATCCTCCTTAATTCTTCCCAAGTAATCACAGTAAGAATCTACTATAGATTTGATCTAACCTGAGATGAGAATACTACTAGATGATTGAGAACATTCTCTCTGCGTTGTCCTTGTTTTCTTCCCTTTCTTTCTCCACAGATTTTTATCTTTTTCTCCTCCTTTTTATTGTTGCCAAGATCTCTTCTACTGTCCTCGTTGTTGTCCTATTTATGCTTCTTTTTACCTTTAAAATGTAGTCACTCACACTCCCCTAATATGAATTAAGGTTAAATTTAGTGAGGTGATGAGCTATGGACTGTTTAAGCCCACCATAAGCTGAATCAGTGGCCTTCCAGCCCAACAATTCATGCCAGACGTGTATATGGTCACATAGCATTTGTTTTTAATTGGAGTCTTCATTCTTATTCTTATGGTGGTGGTCGTCGATATTTAAAGTTGATGTGAGCCACCAAGTAGGGCATCTGTGATTTCAGTTTGGATGCTTCAAGGGGTGGGTGATGGGATATTTGTCCAAAGGAACTAATTAAGGAGATCTTCAGCAAAGTTTTGGCTTCTTTCTATGCTTTGTTACTATTTTATCATTGTTTTTGTACATGGTACAAGGATTTGTGCTTCAATTATTTGTTTTCGTTTCTAACGATACATCCAGATTGATTAATTCATTGTTGCACAAAATAAAAGATATCAGTTTGGAGTCCAATTATGAGCGGACACCATTTAATATAATAAAAATATTTTTTTTTATTTTTATTTTAAAAATTACCTGCTTTCCATGTTTAATAGATGTTGATAGATAGATATGTCTGAAGAGATCTTCATTGACTTTACAATAATATCCAAACAACCTTCTTCTTGATGTTGTTTGATAAAATGCATCCCGATGCTACCAATCGCTGTCGCACTATAAGTCACCTTGTTTGCCAGAGAATGTCAGGTCTCTTTATACGTGTTCTTTCATCTGACAGTAATCATGGATGCATTCTTTTGGTAGAAATTATCCAGAGCTTTTACATTGAAATGGTAGAATTAAACACAAGCAAGTGCCGAGAGATCGGCATCCTTTTGCAGCTGCAGCATGCACGCCATCCGGCTGCTACTTGGGCTGTTGTTGCACCACCTGGACGAGGAAGTCGAAGACATCAGTGTTGGTGACGGCGGCCGCCACGTCCTCCTTTAGGAGGGTCCGCCTGTTGCGGCGAAGGGCGGCCGCCCAAGCTCGTCGAACGAGCACCCCGATGAGGCGCTCGCAGGCCTTGGAGAACACGACGGGCGCCTCGGCTGAAATCATCCTCACGTCGTCGCTCGACTGCTTCATGATCCTCTTTATCCGGGCCAACGGCAGCGAGTGGGGGCCGGTTCTCCCTGATACGCCGCCAACGAGCATGGAGGAGTACGCTCCGGCCTGTCTCATGCTGCTTCGATGTAACTGGAACAGATGCTTGGTTCGATCTGCCACAAAGCACGAAGCAGGTACGAAGAAGATTCTTAAATACGTTCCACTGGAGTTTGGTTGCCGGCCTTTGTTGACGGCCGGCACGCGGACCGATGATGAAAAAATAAGCTAAATTATATTAAATTAAAACAACATAAAATATAAATGAAAATATCGTTTAGAAATGCAAATTCTATGGCTATGGAACTTTGGAATGACGAATTTGCCCTTATACCCTTCTATAGAGCACTCATGTATTCCACCTTCGTAAATAACACTTGGTTAATTATTTAAATAAAATTTTTAATGCAAAAGGTAAAATTTTAATTCAAGTAAAGAGTCGTCAACCATTTTGTTATTATTGGACATTTGTTGCTCGCGCTAATGTTTAGTGTGGTGCGTTCAGATCAAGCAAATTTAAACGGTTTCCGACCCGTGTTAGAATACTTCATGCACGTTCAATATAATAATATCTTTCAACCAAATACCTACAATTTTTTGGACGATAACTTCGTCGCCAAATTAGATTCGACTCTTCTCACCTCGCATGTCCCGGTGGTGGGGAGTGCCCTACAAACAAAGAGGAACATTGTGCACCTGAGATTGCGGCCACTGCACCGCTTGCACGCGAATAGGTTCTCCGTGCGCACGCTTGAACTCGCCTAAGATAATGTCGAATTAGATTAGCATTTGAACATTCAGATAATAATGATTGATAGTTTATTTTTTTAAAATATTAAGTAATAAAGTATTATCATTCATTAAAGGCTTAGTTTCGAAGACTAGCAATCACTCCCAAAAATGATTGTTTGATTCGTTTCCCTGTATTCTGCCTATTGTCTATTACGAAAATTAGGATATTAGTAATGAATTCTAGAGAATCTGCAGCATGAATAATAATAATAGTAAACAGAGCAACTAAAAAGGTTTCTAGATTCTTTTGCTCATACATAATTGTATGGATCAATAAAGATTCCAAACTTTTTACCAACTTTAATAGCTTTCTTACATTTGGATTTTGTATTTCTCCTTTGTTATTCAATTCATATTCTCAATACACATTCACCTCAATATTGTTATCTTAGCGATAAAACAAGTCCAAAGAAGCATGAATTACAATCCTGAAGAGCACAACAAAAGACAAGTTGTGAGATGAGAAATGCTATCAGCACCAAGACCAACACGCCCCGAAACACCCATATATACCAGACTATTTCCACTAGATGTATGGGTGGAACAAGTATGGTCAACCATAACCAGTATGGTTGTGTTAAAGCTAGTCAATCAACTGGTTCTTAAGATCTAACATGTAGCAAAAGCACAAAACAAACCAGCAACTATCAAATGAATATAAGAAAAACTGAAATAAGTTCTACAAGTACCATTTTGTGCGCAAAAAATTGGAAGTTCCATCTGTTGATGCAGAGTGACAACCAATATACCTGTTGACTGAACTGGTCAAAAGTAGAACTCTTCAAGAGTTGAACTAACGATTACAAATACTGAAGAGATTCTGAGACTATTCATCATTTTGCAAGGCAATTCCCAGAGAACACGTCAAAAGATGACTTGTCCAGATCTCTAGGGGCAAAAAAAAACCTTTCAATTCTGTATTCCCCTTAAATACCTTCATATTACTGATATAGAAGAATATCTGGCCTGTTGATTGAATAAAGATTTCTCCCATAAAGCAGCTTCAATAAATTATCTGGATTGTAGAGCAAATAATCAACAATCATCTCTCAGAATTTGATGAAACCTTCTGCATGATCATAACCTCAGCAGCACGAATTGCTTCTGATGATCCAGTTATTGTTACTTTCCTATATGTATGGTCGCAGAATAATCAGAAAACAAAAATCCATGTGGAAAGATGAACTGAGAAGAGAAAAAAAATCCAAGAGCTTTCTTTACCTATCTGATGTGCCCAAAATGAAATCACCTCTATCTGAAATCTTGATCCTAGCTCCACTAACCTGAAAATCAAGAGCCTTTCATGTTGAAAATTTCCAGCAACTAATTCTTGCATTCGCTAAAAACTTCTGCCAAAAATATGATTTGATCACTAACATCCACTAAAAAGAGCCATGTTAGTACTAATTGCGTAGATAGAAGGACACTACCAATATGCATATACTTCTAAATTAAATCAAATAATTACATAATCTGATTAATTATTTCAGTAGATAACTTCCTGTCATGTACATAGAAGAATTTATCTATCTAGTGCATGAAACATAACAAGTAATAAGAATACTAATTCCCATATTAGAATTCTTGGTCAGGTAGCAATACACCCTTTCTTTCCAAAATGAATATCTTTACCTAGAACTCATATTGAATCATCAAGATATGGACTTAACTGTATCTTTACATCAAGCATCAATCAGTACCTACCTTTATAATTTCAGCCATTATTACATAATAGCAAAAATCAAAATAGAAACATGGTGTATTTTTTTTCAAACCTGACTTATCTCCATTATGTTCCTCCCCCCACGACCGACAACAGCACCAATATGCTCATCTGCAATGCCAATTGTTGTCGAGTTACTCTGGTTTTCATGAGACCCACCAGGTGACCGTGATGAAACCAAAGGTGATGCCACACCCTAACATACAATTATCTTGAAGCATTATTAGCAAGGGTATAGTCAAATACAAACCATCACACAAGGCTTTTTAATGTTGCAACAAACAGAAGGAAACATTATCATGAAAACAGGACCATAGGTACAATATTAGACACATCAAATAGTGACTATGACTACAAGCATGCAATGTTTAACTCTAAGATCACAAGATACCAAAAACTACTTTCTGGTAACCATATCCATAAGACAACAACTTCAGACAGGATCAACCAACAGTCAACTACTGAGTAGTATTCCAAACCTAGAAAACCACAGAAAGACTTAAAATAATGAGTTAATGTCCACACATAGTGATCGAGCATCAGCTTCTCCAGGGTATAGGATAAGTTAAACATATTTTCTAGGCTACATGTTGCAAAATATCTAGCACAAAGTGCTAAGCTTACATTCTATTTGCTGGTTCCAAGTTAAGTCACAAAGTTTATGTTTGGTTCACCAATCTTTACAGATTTCTGGTGTTTAGGTAATGCACACTTTACTATAGTCCAACTTATATACTGTGCCAAGACCATTTTACTAGATTAACCAGCAATATGGTTAAACAGTGCACTGAAGTGGCAAAATGGAAAGTCAAGAAACACAATATACTGTGAACCGTTTCATCATTTATAATATTATTAAATTTCATATGTATAACTTTTATTGTCTAAGCCTTTGTTAAACCAAAATATACCATCAAACTAATTAGTTCCCCAATTGAAAGATCTTTTGGTCTAGCAGGAACCAGAATAGATTTCTAAAGTACACCTCCTGGAAAACTGTGGTCCAGCAACTATAAGATGCCCTTTAATTGATTTAATTGTTGACATTGATAATGTATATTTAAAAATTGCACCACTTCATTCATCCATGAGTATACCAAAATAAATCCTAAATTTCTGTAAAGTTTTCTTCATTAATTAAGAAAACATTATGGTCCATCACCTGTGATTATCATTATCATTGTCCATATTATGTTGTTTTTTTTGTTGCTTTTTCACATCACACCAACTTCAAAATCTCCAAAAATAATGCATTTGAAACATGATAAAGGCCAACCTGACCAGGGAAATCTTATTCAAACAAGTGTTTTTGATGTCTTTTAAAGTTTCTATATTCTGCTAAAAAACATCTAAGAAAACTAGAAAAGTTAATGTTCTTGTGCGAAGTGTCATGGAAACAGAGGCTCGACTACCAACATGATTGGTACTAGACACATCAAATGGGAGATACTCTTGGCATGCTACTATGTTCTGAACACATGTATGTATAACTATCACGAGATGGCACAACCACAATCCCTGAAACCAAATTTTGACAATTTATAGCTTATGGTTTATCAAGCAAAATATGAAAACTAATGCTCCTCGATAAATATCAGTAAATGAAAAAATACTATGAATGTAATATTTTGTTCTATAAGAAACAGATGATATTCTTACTTTATTACTAAGATATTTTCCTCCAATTCCATTTGCTCCATAACCCACAGGATATGCTACAGAAGGAATCATGTAACTAACGGGAACACCAGGAAAACCAGGAAAGTTAACACCTAAGAATCCAAAATGAGAAAGGAAAGAAAACAAATTAGCAATCATATTTAATAATGAATATTATCAAATAATCAACTCTGTTCACATCAGATCAATAGATAAATTGCTCATAGTGAAAAGATAATCAGAAAAATTAACTCTGAGATTATCAGATCAAAAATAAGTTGCTCATAGTGATATGCACATTAAGCCAGGTAAAGCTGCCAGACCAGATTAGAAATGCCACATCAAACTTTAGACGCTATTAATGTGTCACATCACTGCAGGAGCTTCTGCCACATCAACACAATATGTTATCATCACTTCACAAACAGCTGCCAGTGTGTATAAATGCACCCATGCACTGCTAAAGCAAATGAACAATTTGCAAAATATTCGAGTATTCAAAAGAAATATGCTTTAATCTGCCTCACTTACCCTCCCTTTAATAGGACAAACCAATGGTTCCACATGTGGGTCTTGAATGGGACCCATCATATCCTCTCATCATAAGGCAAATAGCTAAGATGAGTAAGCCAGAAACAGGTTAAAAACGTGCTGCTTACACTATAGAAAGATAAGCACCGCTTGGCTTTTTTGACATAGCAAAGTTCCTACTGACTACCACCAACTCTTTTACTCATCTAAATTTCAATATTTCACCATGTCATTCAGCTAACACAATACAACCAAACCAGTTCTGGGCCTTATCATCAGAAACAAAAAAAACAGAATCAGCTAGAATCAACTAAATTCAACTGGAATTGGTCTATTTGACTAACTCTAGCTGATTTGACTACCTAAAAATAAGAAATTAAATAGAGGAGAGAAAGAGGTGGATAATAACAGGAGCTGTAATGTCCAAACCAAGGTTCGTAATTTCGTACCATAACGGAGTATCGAGCTCAGCTCGGTACGACACGATACAAGAATATTAAGCAATACGTTCTGATGTACCACTCAGTATATAAGAAAAAAACGACGTCACCTCGTTTTTCTGCCCGCATGGGGAGAAGAAACCGAGGAGTCCTCCCCACGCAAAAAAGGGCGACAAGGCGACGTCGCCACCTCATTTCTTCTGCTTGCGTGGAGAGAATAAACGTCGCCTCGGCGACGCTCGATTTCTTCTCCCCATGACATTGCCGAGGCTTCTTCTCCTCGCGCGGATAAGAAGTCCCCAACGACGCCGAGGCCTTGTCGCCTCAGACGAGGAGACGACATCTCATTTGCGGTGTCCAACGAGGGAGGGCGGCGAGGGATCGAGATTGTCGAGGGAGAGCGACGCCGGATCTCCAGGTTCTCCCTTTTCTTCTCCGTCTTCTTTCTTCTCCCTTGGCTAATACCACCCGGTAGCGGGCGGCGACGATCGACCGATTTAGGGTGGTAACGGGGCGAAAACATCCCCAATCAACAGTACCACTCGGCGACGGGCGGTCCACGTACCGATCTATTGGCGGACCGGTACGTACCGTCCGATACGGACGATATTTTCGAAATTAAAATCCTTGGTCCAAACTATTATGTTGACTGCATGGATCTTTTCCTGACATTGAACTTTATTTAAAGCATTATCCTTGGTTAAATCAAGAACATTCAAATCTCTAGTTATAATTTCTAATGGTCTTTTTGGAACTTCCTCTAACTTTCCTTATACAACCAATATTAGTTGTCTCACATCGTCTAGACATAGCATGTATGAGTCTCCTTAAAATATTCTCTCTCATTTTATCCTATATCAAAGTTATGCTTAGTTATTCATGAACTAAAACATTTTTTTTCCAATTTTCCTAGTAATTGATGCATCCACCACAACAGTCTCATATAGAGACAAATTTTTTAATATATCTTGCTTCTTGACTACTCAATATCAAGATCCAGAAAGCATTATTGTCCTTAAATGCTTATGAAAATTTTCTTTTAATCTAAAGGGCAATCCATGACACACAAAAAGCCAAACACCCTTATTCACTTTAACCATCAGTAATATTTTTTTTCCAATTTTCCTAGTAATTGATGCATCCACCTCAACATTCTCACTTAGAGAAATTTTTTTAATATATGTTGCTTCTTGACCGGTCAATATCAAGATCCAGAAAGCATGATTGTCCTTAAATGCTTATGAAAATTTCCTTTTAATCTAATGGGAAATCCATAACACACAAAAAGCCAAACACCCTTATTCACTTTAACCATCAGTTTTTCTCTGTGAACAATTTCTTTATCAAACTTTAGATCATGTTAAACAATAGATTCAAAATATCTCATACTTGAGTTACAAGAACTTCTTACCCATTCATCCCAACTAAATCTTCAGTTTTTCTCTTTGTATAATTAAAAATATATCTCATATATTCATTTTAGTCATACTTAATTTAAAACCCTTAAATTTCAAAGGTCTATCACCAAAACTCAAGTTTAAGATTAATTCCACCTAAATTCTCATCAATCAACATAATATCATCGACAAATATCATACATCATGGGCCAATATAAATGACTAGTAAACAATGTTTTCAAAAGGTACTCGGGATCTCACCTAGGTGCTTGGGTGAACGAGGCAAGCCCGAGCGCCTTGTAGAACCTTTGGGCAATGCATTTCGATGAGGCTCTGCTCAAGCAAACACCTGAGTGAAGTTGGGTTTGGGTTCGAGCCTGGTTTGATCGAATGAGCAAGTTGGCTCAATCGAACCAACTAATGTTACCCTAACACAAACCCCCCTGCCCGATTGAGTGAAACAAACCAAAAGTTATATCCATCGTCGTCGTCGCCTTCTCCTTTCCCACCTTCCTTCATGATTGTCGATTACTTATCTTGTTAGTTCCCTCAGAACTATTTAGCATTGGTTAAAATTGTGTAGCATTACATTGATCCACTCTTTAGAACTGTTTATCACCATATTGATCAACTCTTTAGAATTGTTTAGTACTTGGTAGAAACCTGTTCAGCATAGGTCTCCATCTTGCTCATGTTCTAACTCTGTTAGGAGTTAGAACTCAAGAGTAATAAGTTCACCTAAGTAGGAACATCACATTGATATGAAAACACTATAACATAACAATATATATATTTTTAAAAATCTAATATTTAGGAGTGTCTCACTTCGCTCAGGTGCCTAAGCAAGCACCTAGTGCCTTGAGCATTTTGAGACCTTGGTACCTTTTGGTGTTAGTGCTTTTAAAAGCATTGCTAGTAAATTTGCCCATTATCAAAGCTAAAGGAGGTAGAGGATTAAATTAGTCACAAGGGGATGGAGAAGAAGACATGTGGAGGAAAGATAAAAAAACCAATAACTACAATTGTGAAATAGAGGAAGTTGTTGCCACAATTACAGTTGCTACAATTACATTTGCTTCAATCATTACATCTATTTCTACTCACCAATATTGCAATTTTCAGTGTCCCCCATTGCACAAGACAAAGAGGAACGAATATACAAAGAGACACGCGTTGTTACAGCAGATCTGTTGCTAATTGCACTTAAAATCACACTAACGAGACCTTAATTGGATCAGAACTAATAGTCTAATACAATATCCTTCAATGAACATTCATCATCTGATCTCAGACTAGCAGTTTCCCAATGCTTGCTTTCTCCTCAAACTTCAAGCTAGCAAGCAATGCAGGAGATAACTAGCTACAAAGACACAAGGAGAGCCTAGCCAATCTAAAAATAATGATGAAAAATGGAGAAAAAAATATGAATATAACTTATTCCAAATAATCAGGATTAACATCCTTGTCAAGACTAACAAAAATGGCAAATGATATGGACTCTTTGGCATATATTTCACTTGATTCATTGATTTCTATATCTTTGTAAAAGAAAAGTGTACGTCAAGCAACAGCTTTTGAACTAAAGGACACACACATTAGAGGTAAAAGACAGCAATCTCATTAAGAAAGAAGTCTTGCATGACTTCTGAGAAGAAACAGGATTTAGACAGTAGCTCTTCATTGTTTTTGGCTTCACTTCCATTATTCTCTTCCATGTTCTGCCACTATTGTTAAAATTTCTTAACCATTTTAAAGCATTTATAGTTCGCTATTGCTTACTGCAGCTAAAATAAGCCAAAAGTATTATGATGCTTTTTCAATATCCTTGGTGTATCAGATATAAAGTGTTGCTACAACTAAACATTAAACAACTAATGAACTGAGCATAAACTTCTGTAGCAAAAACAGCCAAGTTGAATACAGACATCAACAATCAGCATATTTACAACTTTCACACAAGAAATAGCTTCATCCTAGCATGAAGAAGGACCAACATGCTGAATCCCTAGATGGAAAGAATGAAAAACAATTCTCCAAGAGCTCACTCAAGAAGGAACTAAAAACTTACATAAAACTATTAGTGAGGTGAAAACTATGAAGTTGAGGACTTGGCCTTGCATACAGTAGGGATCTTCATTAGAAGTACCACCACATTAAGTGAATCCAAGAGGAACCTGTACATAAAACTAATAGCTACCATGGCTCAAATACAAGCGGGCACTACCAAAACACCAATTATAAGCCCATATGCCATATCCTAACATCAGAATATGTAGCTGCTTCACTGATTATTCGCTTTAATTGTAAATGGTTCAGTTTGAATGGTGGGTGGTCCACATTAATTGCATATGATGACACCACAAGCCAACACTTGTACCAAGTGTCAGATCCAAGAACTGTAGTGGCACTAAGACTTCTAACCCATACAATCCACCAACCCCTCGTCAAGGAACGGTCAACCTTCAGGACTCGGCAATAAAAGGGGTACCCTGCCACAGATAAACTAATATGTTTGACCATTTAGTGCTCTCTCAAGTTTCCTTCCATTCAGACATCACTAACTTGGATGTGATACAAGAACCTTGTCGGTCCATTTCAGGCATCCTTTCTCACTTTGCAGGACTCTCCTACCTCAACAAACAAGGCTCAGATTGGAAAATACAACCCTTGACTCAATTGACATCAAACATCCCAACCAATTGTGGGTGCACACTAATGGCAGAAGAAGGGTCAGGTCGGCTTCTCCACCCACATCGACAAGACAATCAAAAAGTGATTGCAACAACGACGTTGTTCTGATGACTCTTATGGGCTATTGGCTAATGAAGACAACAACAACAGCTATACAACCACTGGTTAACACCAGTAGGCAACCAAATCATTCAATCAACCTTCATAAGATTTCAACACTTTAAATCAAATAATCTAATTATATATCATGAATATGTTTCATTATCATCAGCTGAAGTTTTAGATCCACTTTGCAATCTTCATCCAAGTTCAGAAAGAATTGCAAGAGTTCTCTTTGCTCCATGCTTATACATCAAAGTTTGTTGGATCTCTAGCTACAACATTGTTTTCCGTGAGAAACAACAACTACTATAAATCCTTTAGCAATATCACAATATCACTCTAGTGGTATCACAACTAGTATACCATAGAACCTAGATGGATTCCAGTGGTAGCCATCAAGGTACAGAGGGCAAAAAAAAGAAAAACTAGTACACCATAGTTCTTGGATGCTCCAGAACATGGTATAGGAAGCCGTAATAGAGAAAGCACAAGAAAGATAAAGAGACTTCTCAAGCTAATAGGTTAGCAGAGACGCAGAATTCAAACATAGATCTAAGATTGCCATTTAGACAGCAAAGGCATCTAATAGAATATACACAAACCAGCTAGTGATAACAAAAAATTCTACATAAAGGATGGACTACATAAATATTGGAGATGCACCTGAATATGGAAAAGGCGAGTTTAATGTTTGAGGATAGTGAGCATCTTCAATTAATTTTGACAATATAAGAAAAATAGCATGCATTTGCTCCTCAAAAGACCCTGTCAAGGAAACCAGCCTATCATTTAGGCCAGCAATATTATCCTGAGGTGATATCTTGATCCCAGCCTGGGACTCTTCTATAAAAGACCTGCAAAATTGATGACATGTCTCAACTACTTATGTCAACAAACAAAAGGGACACAAAGAAGCAATACGAATAAGTAGTGAATTGTACAATATAATGTAATTCAGATTAATCAACTAAAATAAGGTAAAGAGAAAAAAGTCACTCCTACTAATGCAGAATAGCTTTATGGTTCTTAGCCTATCGCAATCCAGAAGTAACTGTCATACAAAATGACAGTATACAGTTGCAAATATTGTTTAAGATTTTTAATTTACGTTTTCCCCTAATTCCAGGTATCAAGTGTACAACTTCACCTAACTATTAAAGAATATGCTTATAAGACTATACTTTATAGTGGATCCTCCTTTTCCGATTATGGCACCGCATGAGCTATTAGGAACAATGAGCCTCACTTTTGATCTACCTTCAACATCATTACCCTCTTCCACCTGTATGTTAGTAAAGAAAACTTCAGATGAAGTACAATTTTCAATAAAAAATTAGAAATAACAAAAACAATACCTCATTTAGCAATTTTTCGAGGATCAGTTCCATTGCCTTCATTACTTCACTAAATGCCCCAGAAATCAATATTATTCTATCTGAAGTTCCGGGAAAGACTTCATGATTACGTGATAGCTGAATACGGGCACCAGATTGTGACTGGAATTCAGTAATTGTTAATCCACCCTTCCCGATTATGCACCCAGCTGCGGTGTTTGATACAAGAAATCGTATGTGTGTCTGCTTCACCTTATCATCTAAGAAAATTGAAGTATTTAATAGATCAGGTTTATGGATCTGAACAAAGAAAAAAATATATAGTAATTTCCAAGTAAATATAATTGCAAATGGCAAAAGAAAATGTCAAATTTATTCAACATGGTTAAAACTCATGACAATTTAAAAAATAAAAAAAGAGAAAGCAATATAAGAAAAAAGTTAATCCAATCAGCATAAAAAGGGCATGCAGATCATTTTTTCAGACTCTAAATAACATGTGATATATTTTATAAGGTAATAGTTAGCAATTTACTTTCATAAACTCACATATGGCTAGTGAAATCAAGTCACATTGAAATAATAAGTGGTAATCAGCTGAAGATGCATAAATGATGGATAGCTGATACCTAAATGTCTTACAAGTGTCACAAAATGAAAAGAGTTTCTTTGTCATAAATTTTGCTTAAAATAGTTGTTAACTTGAACATCCAAATATTTTTTATCAGTCTCATATGAATGAATCAAATAATGATGAACTTCTATCACTTACAGCCAGTCATTCATTATTTCATGTCTTTGTCTAATCTTTGTATGCCACATTGACCATCATTGGCCATGTGAAGCCCAAAATATAATATAGCATCATATGTTAGATAAGTTACTTAGCAATATTAATTTAGAATGTTTATGGAGTTCTCTAAAGAAAAAAGAACTTTCATCACAATCTAATCTCACACTAAAGATTTTTCAATTTCATGGTATGTCATCATGATGGTCATGCTGGTAGAATACATCAAGGTTTGATGTATCAACTGAAACAGTATAAAATGAGTGGTACCTACCGGTTAGGCAGCTGATCGATACATTGACCAACCTGTTTCGTGCGGCATGCAAAAAAACTGCCCTAGTATCGGCCAGTATGGGTCGTGTATCAGCCAATAAGATCAAGACTTGACCGTTGCCAACTAATATGAGTCAGTAACAGTCATATTTTGACCAATACTGACCCATAATGAGTCAAATCTGGCCCCAACAGTCAATATTGGTCGATACTTGATTGTAACCAACCGATGCGAGTCGGTAATGATCAGATTTTGACTATTACTGACCCATAAAGGGTCAAATCTCGCCCCATCAGTCAAATTGACTGTTGGGGCCTCTTTTGTGCTCTAATCCTCCTCCCTCCCATCTCTTTCACTCACTCTCACGTTTAAGGCTTTAGATGGACTGTTGAGGTGCCTTGAACACATGTTATTAATGACAACGAGGCAACAATGTTTACCACATTGATGCACCAACCGTACACGGTTTATAAATACAATATGTCATGGGAGCATTTTCAAGATTGGGTCCAATAAACCTATCATATTGATATATAACTTCATAGGATCGAGGACCCCATTCCATCGATCATGGATTCTCAACATTTATTTTGGTGGTAGAAATAAATATATATAATTGTTATCCTGAATTCTTGATAGTTTATTTCACTCAAACCTTAAAGTTTAAATATCTACTCCAACATCTCAACTCTTTTTTTACAGATAATTCAAGATCAACTGAAGTAGATTCCTTCAACAGTTCCTCAATGCATCTGAAAAGGTAAATCCAATTTTTCTCCTTATAACCTAGATTTTCTATTCATTTATGGCATATATATGCTTCATTCTTATTAAAGAATAATTTATATACTAATAAGGAGAAAAATCCATAAAAAATGGTTTTTTGAATTTTCAATATTTTCTAGCCTTTTTCCGGAAAACTGATATGTACTGGCATATACACTGGCCGACAAGTATATAGACATAGGCTACACCACCGTAAGGCCCCTCCATATTGTTGGCACACACCTGTACCGATGTTATGCGGTTGTGCTACTATTGTTTAGCAAAGAGCATGGCAGACACATGCAATATTTGATGCATACACAGCAAAATATTAGTATCTATCTAGTTGATACTAACCTCTGGAAAACTAGATAGTCGTCCTAGGTAGTTGGGTCATGTTTCGGCTGTGAACATGTACCTAGATGACATTGACGAAAAAGCCAAAGGACAAAGGTCATCAACAAGATAGTTGCCAAGGGACTAAATTACACTTTAACCATGCATCAGTGACACATCTTGCGATTATGAAATAAGTCAACAAAAGGATACTCACTACAACTGGCTGACAATCGCTACAAATTCAGGTGGTGATTGAATATGCACAAGAAAGTAGGACAGTCTTTTATGAGAAATCTTTGACATTATGTCTGTGTTGAATGCTCAATAGTCAATGCACATGATAAGCTATATGCTGTAGTAGACACAGGATATGAAAGATAAGGAATCATTAACACCTAGAAAGGAATTAGATAAATTGAAGTAACTAAAATGATATATACCTGAACCAAAACCATAAATTATATTCTAGTCATTCCAAGTAGACACTCTGAAGTGTGAAACGGTTGTTAGCTAAGGCAATCAGACAGTCCAGCGAACTACAAGAGAGCAAATTAATCTATAAAAAGTCATTATATAACTCCCAGCTAGTCACCAAGAGAATTCAACTTAAGCAAGCTATTATGTTGATCTGCTCAAGTTGTTTTGTCCAGAAAGTCACTGTCCATGCAACCCTAAACTTTTCTGCTTACATTCCTCCCGCTTCAGTAGTTCGACGTGCTTTCGTGTCATCCAACTGAAGAGCTTCTCCCAACAGATCTTACAAACAAATGAAAACAGTGGTTTTGGAGTTCAGCTAGGGTTCTTTTATAGGATTAAAAGAAAAAAAAAAGGTGGAACAAGCACCACGATGTCAAGGGCCTAAACAGCACAAGCGAATCGATTGCTTTCTCCCCAACAATTTGATCCAGACCTCTAAAGTATTACCATAACACAATCGCGTACACTAATAAGCAACAGCAACAAACCATCAGAAGATCTCCGCTGCTCTTCCATCGGATCAAGAAAAGCAAACAAGCAATCCACGTTACCTAGGGGTGGGGATCTGGGGCGCTGTGATCGACGTGGTACGGCGTCGCGAGAGGAGTCACCGTGGAGCTCGGGGGACTCCATGGGGAAAGATTTAGCGGAGCGGAGGCGGGAGGGGAGGAAGGCGGGATGAGTGGACGAAGGCCGCGTCTGCCTCAGACCATTCGCCGAGATGCCTTGGCGATTTCTCTCTCGCACCGCGGCGATCCTATGGAGGCTCATTCGGCCGGTGATTGAGTGCCCTTAGGGATGTCAACCGATTCGGCCCGCAAAGGATCCGAGTCCGGATCCGGTGGTCATCCAAAGCAAATTAAATCCATGCTCATTGCACGTGTTCTTACAATTATATAAACTCTAACGCACGTCATATTTCATTTTTATCTGGTTATATATATATATATACATATATCCATTTCTGATATATAACTATAAAAGATTTTACTCGAAACTGTAACTAAGATTTAAATTACGATAAAATATCTATATAGTCGATATTAAATAATTTAGGCTTCGTTGTTCGTTGTTATTTGTTATTGTATATTATCCTAAAAACTGGGAAGAATAATTTATTATGTTTGAAATGACATCCTAACGATTAAAACGTTTCTTGTACAATTAATAAATCATAATTTAGAATCCATTTTCTTAATATAATACATATATGGTGTTAATCTAATCAATCCAAATGACACGTTAGTCTTACAAGTTTGGCAGGAATGTAGCGAGAAACATACCTTGATGTTAATCAAATCAATCCAAAATGACACATTAGTCTTGAAAGTTTCGTAGAAACTGTAGCAATAAACATACTTTGGTACCAGCGTTGAGAGACAAGCAAATTCTCAAACTAGTTAGCCATTAAAAATGCCACAAAAAGTTACCCTGTTTATATTGGATTGCGCGATCTCTGCTTGGCCTTCTCAATAAGGGGTTTCAGTTGTTTCTTCTCAGCAAGAATCTTTAGAAAATTAAAAAGGAATGGTATGTAGTTATGCTTCCTCCTAATATTCTCGGTTCTCCACTTCTTGAACTTCTCTTCTTCCATCAGTATCTTCTCGCTCACACTTTCTATGCTGGCCGTCACTTCGGTGAGTGACTTATTCCAAGCTTCAACTTCGGGACTGTCTTTATCAGCAGTGTTTGCACGTTCATTCAACTGCTGCACAAGATGCTCCCTCCGCTTTTGGAGTTCCTTCAGCTCAGCAGTGTATATCTCCTTCCGATTCTTTATGATGGCCATGAGGTTGAATCGGATTTCGCTCTGAGAATACCTGTCGATGCGTTCCTGGATTACTGGTTGCACTATCTGCAACCAATCCAGGTCACCTGGCCCACCGGGGCACTGGCCGAGGCTGATTGGCCCCTCCTTCAGTCCATCCAGCTCGTACAAAATTCCGTCAACAGGTAAATAGCTTATGAAATGGTAGACATCGTCATCTTTGCCAGCAACTTTCTGCTCTTCAGGTACAAATGGTTCAGGCCTTGCGAAGCTATTGTGAGCTGTTCGAATGGCTTCACTGTTGTTGATTGCCAGTCCTTTAAGTTCCGGAGGGAAGTTTTTCGTGAACTCTTTAAGCATTGATAGTTCTGGACCAATGTCTATATCTGGACAATTCATCAATATCGAAAGAATAGCTTGGGTTGCACAAGCATTGTTAATAACCTGCAGATTACCAATCAGCTCAGTGATATAAAGAACTTTCAAACACCACAAAAATGCACAGAAACATTCCAATATTGTATTTTTTACTCCTTGTCTAACCTGACTGGCAAAGAAAAGGTTTGGATTTGGATCTTTAATTACGGGACGGTCATCCTTTTCCCCTGGTCGCCATTTGAATAGAAATATCAACCCATATACTGGCCTGTGAAAAGCAAAGCCAAAAATTAGATACATGGTGGAGTAATATACGAAAAACCACGATGGAGTGATTGGTTTAGATTCTAACCGCAGGTTGTCCAGAGAATCCAGATCAAGCGAATATAATTCTTCCACCTAATGAGAATGATATTATTAACCACATATTTTGTTCAACACACCAGAATTCATGCAAGTTGAAACAGTAGAAATGATGATAAACCCCTCGAAGTAGATGCTCTATAAAAAAAACATTAAAAGAGATGAACCTTAATAATCATCAGAAAAGTACAAAAGATAATCAAAATATTCAACTCTTGACAAAAGACAACCAAACCATCTATAATTTCGTACTCCCTCAAACATTAAATTTGTGACAGGCAAAACTTTAAATACCGGTTTGATGATAGTTTCAGTAATCTAATAATCATAACAATACCAGTATATCAAGTGGTATATTGACCAGTACCATGTGATATCATTGCATAAAATAATAAAATAATAAAATGAATGACATTGTACACATATCAAGCCATATGTTTCAATACCTATACTTGGTCAGATTGCTAAATACTAATCAACACATACCGGTCTGATAGGTACTAAAATCCTTGGTCACAATACTAATCTTCCAAGCCAATCAAAGAAATGATATTAAGCAAAATAAGGAATAAGGTTCTGAAAATTTGTTTAAGTGCTTATATAATTACTACTCCCTAAAGGCAATAAAGAAAGCCCAAAACATGGTGGTTACTTGACTGCCTCTAACAAGGCCATAAATGAGATGAAGGAAAAAGAATGGATTCAATTGCCTCAAGCATGCCCATATATGAGATAAAGGAAACATTTTCCAAAATTCCGCTGATTCATGCCGCTCAAAAATGCAAAACAAAAGGAGGTTTGAGACAGGCAACATCAACTGTGACAACCAGAGCATGGTCATGTCAGACTTAGCTCTGCCATTTAAAATGCACAAATTAGATAGGAGCAACCTGATATTTGAGTATGGATCAGTTATTGGTCAATTTTCAATTTATTTTTGTCACTGCTGTTGAAGTTATAATGAAAGCTGGAATCGGACGATGATCATCAGTTTTTTTTTTTTTTCACGCATAACAAATTATCTTGGCTAATAACAGAAAACTTGCCACCTCCAGTGCTCCTTCATTTTTATGCTAATGCACGACAAGAAGAACACAAGATGAGGAAAGCCTTGACCAATTATTTGTAGTCATCTGCACTGGCAATAAATTAACACTACAATAAATGTCATCATGTGCTCTACCAATTGTCAATTGTCCAAAAAAAAAAAGAAAAAGAAGCAGATAAACTTACTTGAACTCCCTTGACTTGCATCTGTTGTATAAGTTCAGTAAAAACACCTGACAGAGCAAGGTAAAAAGATTAAACATGAAATAAAATAATTGTCGCACAGAAATGGAGAAAGAATATTATAACATATTCAATATGCAAAACATAGCAGGGGAACAAAATATAGTGTCAATTTCAAATTTGAAAAGTGACTTCCCTGAGGTGCTTACTATAAAAAAAGTAAGTTGGTAAACATCTATGATGTTCCTTGATGTGCCTATATCGAGATGCTATCAGATCACATACATCTGTGATATAGAAACCTCTTGGATCCACTATAGGGCATCAGATACAGTAACAAGTCCATGAATCCAGACTTTTCTGTATATACATGTAACTCCTGGGAAAAAGACCAGAAATTACACTAATCCAAGTTATAGACCACCTAACAGAAAAAATTGACTTTAGCACTGAAAGGATTGCAATTTTATACTGGACTCTGTACTAGTCTTAAAGTGGATTGGTGTGTACAGCGTACTGAGTGTTGGTACACCGATATGAATCAAAGAAGAAGAAGAAAAGGAAGAAGACGAGACAGTGGAGGGAGGAAGCAGGAAGAAGAGGAGGTGGTGCAGGTGGTGGAGGAGGAAGAAGGAAGAAAAGGAGGAGGAAGAGGAAGGAAGGAGGGGTGGTGGAGGAAAAGGAAGAAGAGGAGGTGGTAGAGAACGAGGAAAAAGAAGGAGAAAGGAGGAAGAAGAAGTGACGATGGAGGGAGAGGAAGAAGGATGAGGAAGGAAGAAGAGTTGGTAGTGGAGGAAGAGGAAGAAGTGTACCAGAATTGAGGCCAACAACACAAAGAAGAAGGTGACAGTGGAGGAAGAGGAGGAAGCATATCCACTACGAGGTCGGCAGCACATGGTGGATGGCAGGGAGATAGGTGAATTAAGAGGGATAAGAGAAATCGTGAAATCATGAATTCTTTAGAGTAAACAAAGGTTTTATTATTATTATTTTTAATGATGACAAGGATCGCTTGAAACGGGAGTGGTCCCTGTACCTGTTCACACCCAAACTGGATTGGTATAGACCTATCCAAGCGAAATTGCAAGCCTGATAACTAACTCGGACATAACAAAAGCATCTTGGAATATTGTCAACCATGGAAAGATGTTTGCATGATTGATGTGAACCAAGCTACATTAAAGTGTTTCACTCAAATTCCAAAAATAGAATCTCTATGCCTGGCCACTACTAGTTGAAAATTTTTCAAAAATGCCCGAAAGTAAAGAAATCCTACAGAACATCAAGTAAAGATGTCCACCAACCACAATCAGGAAACGCACAATGGCATTGGTCAATGAATGTTGGTTTCTAGAAATGGAACCAACAAGTAAACTAGATTCTAGTTTTCAAATTTTGAAGCTTAAAGGAGCCACCATCATGTAACTATGTCTCCATATGTTAAATATTATATATGGAAGTCAACCTTCATTTTTAGGTTAGCTATTTCTGAATGTCAACAGAGTAGATGGAAAATAGTACAAGAAGAAGCCTGTTGGCAACTATTTTGAATGAAAAAAGATCAGGTCTCATAAAAAAACCACAAGATATGTCTCATCTCCTGGATCAAAATAATATCCCATACAAGGAAAAAATAGTTCAATTCAATAAGTTATACAATGAAATGTCACATATAAGTATATGATCTAGTACACAATACTTCAACAAGTTTAGAAATCCAGAAAAAAGAAATCTCTGACTGATCTTTGTACAAAAGAAAAAAGAATCCATTAATGACAAAGACATATGCATGAGAAAGATGTCATGAAAAATAATTTTAGCAGCAAAAATTCACTTCATATCATTGACTTACCAGGATCAGACTCAATAGTACACCAAGACATCCTGAGAAATCTTTTATAACCTGCAAAGGTTGCCACATTTAATTTTCAGTATAATCATGCAACCCGCACAAATTATACCCAAAAAGAAACTCCAATATAACACACACAAAGTTATTTAAATATAACAAGATAAGATTAAAACTTTCCAAGAAAAAAATTAAAAAAAAAAACAAATTCCCAAATGATGACCAATCAATGGCTGCTGGGTTAAAATGTAACTACCTTAGTATGAGCTGAATTCAACAAGGTTTAGTAAATTCGAGCCATTTGAATGCTCGAATAGTAACTATTATTGTAAGTGAATTCAACAAGAGATATATCTTTATCCTAATTACCTTTCCAATCCATGATATAGGCTCTAAGCAAATCTTCATGAGTTTAAATGCTTCTTTCCGATTGACCATCGGTTTGAGGGTGATAAACAATGCTAAACTTGACTTTAAAGACCATAGATTCCTATAACCTTCTCCATAATCTTGAAAGAAATCTGGAATCTCTATTAGAGATGTTATCTTTTGGAACACCATGAAGTCTTACTATTTCATTGATATATAAATCTGCAAGCCCATCAAGAGAATAAGTCATATCGATTAGTAGGAAATGTGCATATTTGGTTAATCGATCAATGATAACCCAAATAGCATCATGCTTTCTGGAGGTTCTGGGTAGTCTTGAAACAAAATCCATGGTAACACATTTCCATTTCCATTTCCATTTAGGAATATCTAAAGGTCCCAACAAACCACCCAGGTCTCTAGTGTTATGCTTTGATTTGCTGACAAGTCAAACACTTTGAAACATATATTGCAATCTCCTTTTTCGTGACTTCCCACAATAATGACTTTGGGGATCTCTATACATCTTAGTGCTACCGGGAAGCATGGTATACTTTGAATTATGATCTTCCTTCATGACTTGGTTTCAGATATATGGGTCATTTGGAACACGTACTCTATCCCAAATCTCAATAGGCCATCCTCAAAATTTTGAAAATTCGGCTTAAATCTCATTTCTACTTCATTCCTCAAGTAGATTAAAAGTGGGTCACATAGTTGTCTTTTTTAAATATGTTGAATGAGAGCATATTGCACCTAGATAGAGGCCATCAATATCATTGAGTCTTGCCCTTTTCTCATAACATTCAAATCACAATTTTCTTCTAATAATCAGAATATCATTGATATAATTATTATTATTAGGGCCTACGAGTCCGTAATTATGATGTAAATTCACGAGGAGGCACGGAAGGAGCTTGAAGATGACAATGGGTCACATGAGTTCGAAAGGCCTTGTGGGTTAATCAGAAGAAGATGAAGCAAGAGGACTAGATGTCCTCGTCATCCTAGATTCCTAAAAAACATCAAAGAAAATTTTTATCGATCTCTATATAATTTACTAAACCTCAATATAATTTTGCACATCAAATGTATCAAATATCTCAGTGATCCTCAAATCATGCTCCGATACCACCTTTATCACGCCCCCTGAATTATCACATTCAGGATGTGTGACTCTATCTTAAAATCCATAATATTTAAATTTAATGAATAATCTAATCAAGGATCCAAACTAGGTCACTAAAAATCATTTAAGTTATAATTCACACCCATAATCCATAATTCATAAGCCTGTATAGTTATAATCATACACCACATCACTCGATGATTCATAAAATCCAATGCCACATCACTAAGAATCACAGAAATCAGTATCATAACTAAACTTCGTACCTTTCACTCAAAACTAGGAAATCGACTACTGCCCCTAACGACTGAAACCAACTACTGCCCCTAACGACTGAAACCGACTACTAATAGACTAAAATAGGGAAACAGGGAATCAACGCCAAAAAAGCAATTGAGCTACCCCATAATAAGGCTTCCCTTACTTGCTTTAAACGAAGCCCATTCAATGCTTCTCCTAGAATAAGGAATTGCACCGGGTAGTAACAACCTACTTGTGCTTGCTTCAACCTTACTATGTGATATCTCTGATTCTTACTAGAAACCCTCTAGTCCTTCAACTCATAGGTAAGATATAGCACCATACGAGATAGAACCAAACTATGGATAACAAGAATAAATAAAAGAATAGAGAATTAAGCCGGTAACGATAACCACATCATAAATCCACAAGTGTGGGAATCTATACAATCACAAAACCAACATTTACAACAAGTTTGTATCATTATACAAATTAACATTCCAAAATCCTAAATATGAGAAGTCCTTTAAAACCTCTACAAAACACATAAGTTCATATTTACCATCAACATTTAGTTCGACGCAAAGTGTACTTATACAACAAAAACATTTAACACTAGCCTTAGAAACATTTAATTCCCAAATGTGAGGAATTGATCCAAAACATCAAGCCATAGCAAAACTTCTTCTACTTCAATTCCTCTCCTCTTCTCTTATCAAGCCTAGGCTGGTTGTAAAAAGTTTCTCTCATTTGATAAATTTCCCTTAATCTCACCTCCAATTACTTAGGTTTGGCTAACACAAGGATTGCAAGGTGGCAAACATACATGAAAGAAACTTACGTGTCATCCATAGAACAAACATAAGTGGCACCATCCTTAAGTTAGCTAGTGACACATGTTCTCTATTTTTTTTAACTTAATATGAATCTTTCAGAAATCATATCAAATTGCTAAGATTCACATTTAGGTCATTAGCAATAAGTTATTAATATAAAATTATTTAATGCAAAAAAATTATTAAACAATCCTTATATTTACTAATAGGTACTTACATTACAAATAAGCCTTACAAAATTTTCAAAAATTAGAGATATTTCACTCTCCCCTTCATAAAAGAGAAATTTAGTCCTCTAAATTTGTCATACCTCCTTCGACGAAAAGATAAGGATAACCTTTCTTCATTTCTTCCTCTAGTTCCTAGGTCGTTTCATCCGTAAAGTGATGCTTCCAAATTACTTTAACGAGAGAAAAAATTCTATTTCATAGGATCTTCTCTTTCTTATCAATGGTCTGAGTGGGCTCTTCCATGTAAGACAAGTCCCTTTCGATAGCAATCGGCTCATACTTGATAATATTAGAAGAATTTAGTATATATTTTCTGAGTATTGAAACATGAAATATATCATGGATGTGACATAAAGATGGTTTCAAGGCAAAGCCTGTAAGCAATAGAATCAATCCTCTCAATGACCTCAAAATGTCCAATAAACCTCGGGCTTAACTTTTCTTTCTTCCAAAATCTTACAATGCCTTCGTAAGAGGAGACCTTCAGGAATACAAAATCCCCTACTTGAAATTCAATATCTCGTCTTCTATTGTCAACATAATTCTTTCGGCGACTTCGAGCAGTCTTTAGCCTTTTTATTATAACTCGAATCTTTTCAGTAGTCTCTTGCATTTTGTCTGGTGCTAACAACTTTCTATCACCAACTTCCTCCCAATATATAGGCGTTTTGTACCTTCGCCAATGCAAAGCTTCATACGGAGTCATTCGAATGCTTGAATGGTAACTATTATTATAAGTGAATTCAATAAGAGATATATCTTTATCCCAATCACCTTTCCAATCCATGATATAGACTCTAAATAAATCTTCAAGAGTTTAAATGGTTTTTTCTGATTGACCATCAGTTTGAGGGTGATAAGCAATGCTAAACTTGACTTTAGTGCCCAGAGATTCCTATAACCTTCTCCATAATCTTGAAAGAAATCTGGAGTCTCTATTAGAGATGATCTCTTTTGAAACACCATGAAGTGTTACTATTTCATTGATATATAAATCCGCAAGCCTATCAAGAGAATAAGCCATATTGATCAATAGAAAATATACAGATTTGGTTAATCGATTAATGATAACCCAAATAACATCATACTTTCTGGAGGTTCCGGGTAATCATGAAACAAAATCCATGGTAACACATTTCCATTTTTATTCAGGAATATCTAAAGGTTGCAACAAACCGCCGGGTCTCTGGTGTTCTTCTTGGATTTGCTGACAAGTCAAAACATACATTGCAATCTCCTTCTTCATGCCTTTCCACAAATAATGACTTTAGAGATCTTTATATATCTTAGTGCTATCGGGATTTAATGGTGTACTTTCAATTATATCCTTCCTTCAGGATTTGGTTATCGATATCAGAGTTATTTGGAACACATACTCATTCTCAAATCTCAATAGGCTATCCTCTAAAATTTGAAAATTCGACTTCAATCCCTTTTCAACTTCATTCCTCAAGTAGATCAAATGTGGATCATATAGTTGTCCTTTTTAAATTTGTTGAATGAGATCATACTGCACCAAGATAGAGGCAATATTCAAATCTCAATAGGCCTTGCCTTTTTCTCATAATATTCAAATCATAATTTTCTTCTAATAATCATAATATCATTAATGTAATTATTATTATTAGGGCATGCGTGTCTGTGATTATGATGTAATTAAACGAGGAGGTGCGACAGGAGCATGGAGGTGACAATGGGACCCACGAGGCCGAAAGGCCTCATGGATTAAACAGAAGAAGATAAAGCAAGAGGACCATATGTCCTTGTCATCCTAGATTCCTAAAAGACATCAAAGAAAATTTTCATCGATCTCTATATAATTACTAAACCTCAATATAATTTTACACATCAAATGTATCAAATATCTCAATGATCCTAAAATCATGCTTCGATATCACCTCCGTTATGCCCCCCGAATTATCATATCAAGAGGTGTGACCCTATCTTAAAATTCATAATATTAAAATTTAATCAACAATATAATCCTGGATCCAAACCACATTTGAGGACACTAAAAATCATTCAAGTCATAATTCACACCCATAATCCATAATTCTTAAGCCTATGTAGTTATAATCATACACCACATCACTCGATGATTCATAAAATCCAAAGTCAACTTAATAACTACATCATAAATCGACAAGTGTGAGAATTTATACAATCACAAAACCAACATTTATCACAAGTTCGTATCATAATACAAATTAAACTTAACATTCCAAAATCCTAAACATGAGAGGTCCTTTAAAACCTCTACTAAATAAATAAGTTTATATTTACCATCAACATTTTGTTAGACGCAAAATGTACTTATACAACAAAAACATTTAACACTAGCCTTAGAAACATTTGATTCCCAAATGTGAGGAATTGATCCAAAACATCAAGCCAAAGCAAAACTTCTTCTACTTCAATTCCTCTTCTCTTCTCTTATCAAACCTACTTTGGTTGCAGCAAGTTTCTCTCATTTGGTAAATTTTCCTTTAATTTCACCTCTAATTACTTAAGTTTGGCTAACACAAGGATTGCAAGGTGGCAAACATGCATGAAAGAAGCTTACGTGTCATCCATAGGACAAACATAAGTGGCACCATCCTAAGGTTAGCAAGTGACACATGTCCTTTAATTTTTTTTTTTAACTTATCCTAAGGTTAGCAAGTGACACATGTCCTCTATTTTTTTTAATTTAATATGAATCTTTCACAAATCATATCAAATTGCTAAGATTCACATTTAGGTCCTTGACAATAAGCTTTTAATATAAAGTTATTTATTGCAAAAGAACTATTAAACAATCCTTATATTTACAAATAGGTCCTTACATTATAAATAAGCCCTAACAAAATTTTAAAAAATGAGAGATATTACACTCTCCCATCCTTAAAAGAAAATTTTAGTCCTCTAAATTTGTCATACCGCATTCAACGAAAAGATGAGGATAACCTTTCTTCATTTCTTCCTCTAGTTCCCAAGTCTTATCAACCGTAAAATGATGCTTTCAAATTACTTTAACGAGAGGAATAATTCTCTTTCTTAGGATCTTCTCATTCTTAGGATTTTCTCTTTTTTATCAATGATCTGAGTGGGCTTTTCCACGTAAGACAAGTCTTTTTCAATTGCAATCAACTCATACTTGATGATATGAGAGGAATCTGATATATATTTTATGAGCATTGAAACATGAAATATATAATGGATATGACATAAGGATGGTTGCAAGGCAAAGCCGGTAAGCAATAGAACCAATCCTCTCAATGACCTCAAAATGTCCAATAAATCTTAGGCTTAACTTTTCTTTCTTCAAAAATCTTACAATGCCTTTGTAAGGGAAGACCCTCGGGGGCATATTATTGAATAAGTTGTAAATCTCTCCTCCAAGCAGTACACAATTAAAAGAGGATATACCTTTCACTGTAAATTTGAGCTTCAGGTTTGTGAAAGAACGGTGAATCTTCAACAACCATCCGAAGAACCAACTGTTGACTACATGGCTCACAGATTCAGTGTTGGAATGCGAAGAAAACCAAGGTCAGCATGTTGATATATGGATCTGGAACTAAAGTTCACACCCTAGATTGAAGATGAGGTGGTGGAGAGAGGATCCAGGATAAAAGATGGAATCTTGGAAGGGAGGAGGAAAGAATCATCGTAATAACCTAGGAATCCCATTTGGCTACTATTGAATTTTGTCTACTAATCCACACACAAAAGAAAATCCACAAATAATTGAATCTTGTCTACCAATAACCTGATTTGACAACCATTGAAAGACCCTAGGAAACTTAACATCTATGCCGATCAAGGATCAGAACAAGACATGTGGGCCTCCAAAGATACCTGAGTGGTCATGCCATTGTTGGTGTTTATCCACTTTCCTTTGGTAAGTCCCTGCGTCCTCATAGCCCCGATTCCGTCGTAGTCAGTCATGCAACAGCCCGCTGCGAGTTCATACTCAACTGACTACCAAACAAAATCCCAAGATTGAGAAGATATCATGAATCGATATCAGAGGGCAAGACTGAGGACGAGGAAAGATCCTTTCAAGAATCGAACGGATAGGAAAAGAAAGAAGATGAGGAGGCAAGATTGAAGAAGAGATACCTTCAACAACCAAACCACAGGGCAAGCGAAGACGAAAATGGATGCGAAACGAGAGCGACCGAGAGCTAGGGCAAGATTGAAGACGACAAGAAAACCAATCAAGAATC
>LVTN01000740.1:33971-151421 GCA_001649415.1 Musa itinerans
AAAATTGAAAATCGCAAGATTCATCATCCATAATTATAAAACCAATAAACACAATTTTTGAAATCTCATGCATAGAATTAAATCATGGTACCAAAACATCCTTATATCATCAAGCATGATTTCATAAGGCATTTTTAATCAAAATCAATTTGTTTTTCATAAACATGTAATTTTCATGAAGATTATTCTAAACTAAATAAAAAATGAAAATGCATCATGAAAAAGCATTATGTAATTTTAAAATAGACTAAAGGCCTTTTGATTACCTCAACGTCGAAACCCGTTAAGGCGTAGTTTGCCACATCGCCTTTCTTGGTTTGTTCATCTTCGGATGAGCTCGTTTCGTCCTTTGGCAGCTTCTTCTTGCGTTCATAGCAAGTAGTTCCATTCTTTTTATTTTTTAATTTTTGTTTAATTAACTTTTTAAAGTTCATGAATAGTTCAAGTTTACCATCACTTGAGCTTATGCTCGAGTGGTCTTCATGTGTTCTTAGTCTGAAATCCTTCCTGTTCTTTGGAAGGTGGTTCTCAAGTTCTTTACGTGCATTGCACGTCATTTCATAGGTCATCAAGGACCCTATTAGTTCTTCGATTGGAAATTGGTTCAAGTTTTTCGATTCTTGAATAGTAGTTACTTTTGAATCCCAAGTTTTAGAAAGTGAGCGTAAAACTTTGTTAACGAGTTCAAAATCCGAAAATCTTTTACCAAGAACTCTTAGATTATTGACGACATCCGTGAAATGGGTGTACATGTCGCCTATAGTCTCGCTTGGTTGCATTCGAAAAAGCTCAAAATCATGCAGTAAAATGTTAACTTTTGAGTCTTTGACTCTACTAGTTCCTTCGTGTGTGATTTCAAGTGTTCGCCAAATATCAAATGCCGTTTCGCACGTAGAAATCCGATTGAACTCATTTTTGTCTAAAGCGCAAAATAAGGCATTCATAGCCTTTGCGTTTAAGGAAAAATACTTCTTCTCCAAAACCGACCATTCGTTCATCGGTTTAGAGGGAAGTTGAAAGTTGTTTTCAACGATATTCCATAAATCCAAATTCATAGAAATCAAGAAAACTCTCATTCGAGTTTTCCAATAAGTGTAGTCCAATCCGTTAAACAACGGTGGACGAAAAACCGAAAAGCCCTCTTGAAAGCCATGAAGAGCCATTTCTCTCGGGTGTAAATCCGAAATGAGAAAAACCGGGCTCTGATACCAATTGTTAGGATCGAGAGCACTAAGAGGGGGGGGGTGAATTAGTGCAGCGGATATCTTTCAGCGATTAAAAACGAAAGCTGCGTTCGTTCGATAAAGACTATTTTGATGCAAAAGCCGATTTTAAGATCACTTATGATTAAGTGCAGTTTACGTTCAAATACAGTTTGCGTCAAAGCGCAGTTTTACGTCTAAATGCAGTTTTACGTCTAAACGCAGTTTGCGTCTAAAACGTAGTTTTACGTCTAAACGCAGTTTGCGTCTAAACTTAGTTTACGTCTAAAACGTAGTTTTACGTTTAAACGTAGTTTACGTCTAAAACGTAGTTTTACGTTTAAACGTAGTTTACGTCTAAAACGTAGTTTTATGTCTAAACGCAGTTTGCGTCTACACTCAGTTTTGAAAAGATCTGAACTTAGAAACTCGTTCGTAAAAGCGCAGGAGACAGTTTGCAGTTGTAGATAGAATCAAAACGTAAACTTAAACTGCAATTTAAAGATCATACGAAAACACCGATTTGTGTTTGAATGCAGATTCGGAAAGATCAGAGCTTAGAGGCTTGTTCGTAAAAGCGCAGAGAGCAGTAGCTATGTAGGAGGTTTGCAGTAATGATAAAGTGCTCAAAATAAAAGCAAACCAGAGATTTATAGTGGTTCGGTCAGTCTTGACCTACTCCACTTTTGGCTTCCTCCACCGATGAGGTTGCCGACGTCAACTAGAGGCCTTCCTTCAATAGGCGAAGGCCAACTGCCCTTTTACAGTTTCACTCCTTTTGATGGGCTCAGGAGACAACCCTTACAGAACCTTTCTCTCCTCTCTTTACAACTCAAGACTTGAAGAACAGAAAGAGGAGAACTTTTGGACTTAACACAAATTTGAGCTCTTAGAATCACAGAAAAGATCAAGAATTCGGTGTAGGTCTGTATCTTTTCAGTGCTGAATGGGTGGGGTATTTATAGGCCCCAACCCAGTTCAAATTTGGAGCTTAAAACGATCAAATCCCGGAATTCCGGGATCAGGCGGTTGCACCGCCTGGCAGAGCTCGAAGACTGAGCCCTGGGCGGTTCAACCTCCTGACATGGGCGGTTGCACCTCTTGCCAGAGCTCGAAGACTGAGCTCAGGTGGTTCAACCGCCTGTCAGGGGCGGTTGCACCGCCTAGCCAGAGCTCGGAAACTGAGCTCGGGCGGTGCCACTGCCCACCCAGGCGGTGCCACCGCTGGCCAAAGTTCTGGGTCCGAATGGGCTGATCCATTCGGCCTAATTTGTGTCTTTCAGGGGCCCAATTGCCCCAAGATTAAGTTAATGGGATCACCTCCCATTTCTAACTTAATCATTGTGCTAACTACGACTTTTCTTAAGGCATATACTGCAGCTTGCTCCGATGCGTCAATCGCTTCTTCCGGCGATCTTCCGGCGAACATCCGACGAACCTTCGGCGATGCTCCTGCGGACTTCCGGCAAACTCCTGGACTTGCGACGATCCACTTGGCGAGTTCCGACGAGCTTCTTTGGCAAGCTCCAGGACTTCTCGGATTTGTTCCCGCAGAACCTCCAATGAATGTTTCAAAATGTGTCGAACTCTCGAACTCCCAACGTGATCGTAGTCTTGACTCCGGCGCAACTCCTGCTGCATGTCTTACTTTTATCGTAGTTAATCCTGCACACTTAAAACAAAACTTCGATCGAGACAATTAATCCTAAGCAATTAACCAAGTTGTCCGACATGTCATTGGTCCCTCGACGCTTCGTCCGATTCTTCGGCGCATCGTCCTCTCGTGCGGCCTATTGCCCAATCGGCCAGTTGACTCCGCAACTCCGATGTCCGTGGCACAATATCCGCTCTTCTTGGCCCGATGCCCGAATCCACGACACGAAGCCTTCTGTCGACACGTCGACCGTTCCACTGGCCCGACGTCCAATCTTCTGACATGTTTCTCCGGCATAACATGATTCTTCCTGCTTTAATTATCTCATCCTGATCGAAGCATCCTGCGTCACTCAAAACGCAGATTAAAACATAAACACATATCAAGTAGTTTCATCATCAAAATACGAGATTCAACAACAATAAGGTCAGGTGACCAAGCATAGTGAATGGTTGGGTTTGGTTATATGATTTATTCATATGACTAGGTGCTATGATGCGTGAAAGGCCGAGGGGTCTAGTATAGTGGTGTGTGTCACCAACACTGTCATCATATAGTGGCGTAAGCATTCAACTAACGCATATCTCAGGCATGCCACCACATAGGTAAGTGGGAGAATCTAAGCGATTTTGGATATAGCTGCACGAATCACACACGCATGCAACAAAGTGGGGTCATAGTCAAATAGCTCATTAACACGTGGATATTATGTAAATACTGGTGGATTCGGTTATGATCACAATGATGATCCATGTAACCACTATGGCCCCTAGATGCTATCACATGTCCCATACCGTGATGATGGCGTTGTGTGCCCCACTTTACTTAATGCGTTCGAGAGTTGAAGGGACAGTTGAGTAGGCAAAACATTATCTTCCTCTCCTATAAATACCCATCAGTTGCTTCAGGGATTTCTCACATATACTTGCAATCAAAGTTTCTACAAATGAACTCCTAAAGCATTCTAGCAATCTAGCTTAAAAGTCCATGATATCTTCCTCAGCTTTCTTCTCCAACACCTTGGACTCAAATATGACACTGTCTTTGTCACCACGCTTGGTGTCGCTTGGTGTCGACAGTAGAAGCTTTGGTCTCTAAGGAGCCGAGTTAGCCACTCTAAACTTTTGTGACCTCAATTAATTCAAAGAAATGCTAATAATATTCAAATTATGCATTAAAGATTATTAATGGCTCAAAGTCACCAAAAAAGTTATGCAAATCGAAGGCGAAGAGATTTGGAGTTCAAAATTGATAATCACATCTTCTTGAAGGTGTTGTCTACTAGGAGAGTCATGAGGTTTGATTAAAGAGAGAAGTTAGCCCCTATATTCATTGGCCCATTTGAGATCTTATAGAAGGTTAGGCCTATAACATAAAGATTGGCGTTGCCCCTGGTTTTGGTTGACATCCATGATGTATTCCACATCTCTAAGATATGATGTATTTATTGGCTTAGATCTTTTGAATCTCGAATTTTGATGATGAAACAAAATGATGTGTTTGTGATCTAATCTGCGTTTTGAGTAACACATGACTAACTTTAATCAAGGAGAGACAAATTGATTAAGGCAGGAGAAATCAGATGTTGGCCCAGAATTGAACATGTCAAGAGATTGGACATCGGGCCGAATGATTGATCGACGTGTCGGTAGAAGGCTTCAGTTCGTGAATTTGAGTATCGAGCCAAGAAGATCGGACATTGCGCTAAGGAGATCCGATGTTACGAAAAGACAACATACTGATTGGGCAATACGCTGAAGGAGAGGATGATGCGGCGAAGGATCAAACGAAGCGTCGAAAGAACCAATGATATGCCAGACAATATATGATTTGTGCTTTGTAATAATTTGTCTAGATTAAGTTAGTTTAGGTTGTAATTGGGTTGATTTAGAATGTAATTAAGCCAACTCAATTAGGGGCCAATTGGGCCCGAATTGGGGCTGTTTTGGACCGAGAGAAAGGCTCATTCATTGTTCCAAAAGTTGGGTTAGGCGGTGGCACCACCAACAACTCGGTCTCCAAGATATAGTCTCTAAGATTGTATCAGATGGTAGCACCGCTAGATTGGGCGGTGGTACCGCCTAGTGTTAGGCGGTGGTATCGCCCAACACAAGCGGTGGTACCATTGGTACCCGGGAAATCCAGCATGAGATATTTTTTTGCTCCAATTTTGAAGTCATTTGAGGTCTATAAATACCCCAGCTATTCCTGCATAGAGAAGCAAGAATTGAGTACGAAATTGAGTTGAAAATGGGGGGAAGAATACTTGAAAAAAAATTGGAAAACTCTCTTAGGATTTTGGATCACTTCTTCCTAGTATTTAGAAGTTCGTCTAAAGAGAGAAGTGAGGTTCAAGAAAGAGAGACTTGTAAGGGTTGTTTCCTAAACTTGTGAAAAGGAGAAAGAGTGTAAATGATAGTTGATCTTCGCCCATTGAAGGAAAATCGGTAGTGGAAGTTGATGGCCTCGAGTGAAGAGGGATCGGGAGTGGATATAGGTTACGACGATCGAACCAATATAAAACTTGGTTTGCATTTCTTTTATGCTTTTCATTTATATTGTAAATTGTCTTACTTGCTTACTGCTTTCACTACGCTTACGAACGTTTTCAAGTTAAACTTACATTTTTGATACAAGATTTTGTCAAATAAATTTTTTTAAACAGTTTATTTTTTTGCTGCACTAATTTACCCCCCTCCCCCCCCCTCTTAGTGTCGACTCGATCCTAACAGTTGGTATTAGAACAATGTTTTTCTCATTTGGTTTAACACCCAAGAAAAATGACTCGTTTTTGCTTTCAAGAGAGTTACTCTATCATTCGTCCTCCTATGTTAAATGGAACGAACTGCACTTATTGGAAAACTTAGATAAGAGTTTTCTTACTTTTATTGAACCTCGATTTATGGAATATCGTCAAAAATATATTTCAAAAGTCTTCTTTTCCAATGAACGATTGGAATGATTTAGAGAAAAATACTTTCTCTTTGAATGTCAAAGCTATGAATGTTTTATTTTGTGTATTGGACAAAAATGAATGTAATTGTGTTTCTATTTGCGAAACTGCGTACGATATTTGGTACACTCTTGAAATCACACATGAATGCACTAGTAGAGTTAAAGATTATAAGATAAATCTTTTGATGCATAATTTTGAGTTGTTTCGAATGAAGCCAAGCGAAACTATCATTGACATGTACACCCATCTTATGGATGTCATCAATAGTTTAAAAAGTCTTGGTATATATTTTTCTAATTTTGAACTTGTTAAGAAAATACTAAGATCCTTCCAAAAAGTTGGGATCCAAAAGTGACGGCAATACAAGAAACAAAAGACCTGAACAACCTTGCTCTTGAAAAACTTAGCAAGTCATTAATAACCTATGAAATGATGTGCAAAACACATGATGAACTTGATGAACATAAGAACAACCTTCCAAAGAACAAGAAGAATTTTGCACTTATAACAAAAAAAGACCACTCGAGCGAAAGCTCAAGTGATGATGACCTTGAACTCCTAACAACAAAGTTTAAAAAGTTAATAAAATAATAATCAAAAAATAAAAATAAACTTAAAAAGAAGATGCTACCGAAGAAGAAAAAAGTATTTAAGGCGATTTGGGACGAAACGAGTGTGTCCGAAGACGAGGAGCAAACCGATGAAGACGAAGTGGCAAACTTCACTTTGATGACTCTCAACAATGAGGTAAACAACTCAAACGAATCTCCTTTACCTTATTTTGAAATTACTTGATGCTTTTCATGAGTTATTTTTAAATTAGTTAGTAAAAAAATAAAAAAAATACAAAAAAATATCATGCTTCTCTTTCTAGTGATTTTGAAATAATAATAATTAAAATTTGAGCATGACAATTGCATATTAACTCCTATCACTAAGCATGAAAAGTTAGATTCACTTAAAAAGAAAAATGTATTACTACAACAAACAAAATGATTTTGATTGAAAATGCTTTATGTTCAATGAAATCATGCTTGATGATGCATAATGATGTAAGATGCAATGAAAATGTTAAAAGTTTTCATACAATGCTTAATAATTTAATTATGCATGAGAATTTGAAGTAATGATGATTTGTAATCTTATGTTTTAGAATTATATGTTACACCTTTGATCTTGATGATTTTTGTGATAAATCTTATTTTTCGAGTTTAAACAAAGATGCATGTTTTGATTTGGTATAAAAAAAAACTAGGACATCCTTCTATGAAATCAAATAACTTAAATTGAAACAAAAAGTGGAGAATGTATGTTTCTTGAAAATATATCTAAAGCTTTTCGATTTTTTTCAACAAGTGATTCTTAGTGATGAATCTATTTTACGTTATCTCTTAAATTATGAAAATAAATTTGATGATTTTATATTTTAAAACTATGCATGATGAGTTGAAGTAATAATGGTTTGAATGTATAAATCGACAATCTTTTTGTCACATGAATCATGATTCCTTCACTTGATATCTAAATTTTTATGATTCATAATAAATTGAGATATTATGTATGAATCAAGTTCTTGTGTGAATCTATCTACGTTGCCTTCATTGAATTTTCTGAAAAGTGATTTTGATGATGATTTTGGATATATTTTCATGACTCATTTTACTAATAAGATGATATATCCAACTATATCATTTATCGTATTTATAACTTGTGATATACTTAAGAGAATATTTATCAAATCATGATAAGTTGAGAATATTTAGGTCATAATTGGGTTGGTTTAGAATGTAATTAAGTCAACTCAATTAGGGGCCATCTGGGCCCGAATTAGAGCTATTTTGGGCCAAGAGAAAGGCTCATTCAGTGAACCAAAAGTTGGGTCAAGCAGTGGCACCGCCGGTCCAGGCAGTGGTACTACCAATGGCTCAGTCTCCGAGACAGTCTCAAAGACTGTATCAAGCAGTAGTACCACAGACTAGGTGATGGTATCGCAAAGGCGGTGGTACCGCCAATACCTAGAAAACCCGGGATGAAACCTTTTTTTGCTCCAATTTTGAAGTCATTTGGGGTCTATAAGTACCCCAACTATTCCTACATGGAGAAGCAAGAATTAAACACGAAATTGAGTTAAAAAAGGGGGAAAGGATACTTGAAAAAAAATTAGAAAACTCTATTAGGATTTAAGATCACTTTTTCCTAGTATTTGGAAGTTTAAAGGGAGAAGTGAGGTCTAACAAAGAGAGGCTTATAAGGGTTGTCTCCTATACCCGCGAAAAGGAAAAAGAGTATAAAATAGTAGTTGATCTTCACCCATTAAAGGAAGATCGGTAGTGGAAGCCAGTGGCCTCGAGTGAAAAGGAATCAGAAGTGGATGTAAGTCACGACGATCGAACCATTATAAAACTTGGTTTGCATTTCTTTCATGCTTTTCATTTATATTGCAATTTGCCTTACTTGCTTATTGCTTTCACTACGCTTATGAACGCTTTTATGTTAAACTCACATTTCCGATACGAGCTTTTATCAAATGAAGTTTTTGAAACCGTTGATTTTTTCTCTGCACTTATTCCCCCCCCTCTCTTAGTGTCGACTCAATTCTAATAAGATCTTGAAAAGAAAAAATATATTCTAAGGAATAAAGTTATACTTTTGGTAAAGATCTATTGGCAGCATCATTCAGACTAAGAGGTAACTTTTGAAAGAGAAGAAGATATATGAGAGTAGTATTTTTACCTATTTTCTTGAGGTAAGTTAAATTTGGGGACCAAATTTTCTTTAGGATGAATAAAATGTAATCAAATCTTAATCAAAATTTTCATTCAGGAATTAATTTTTATTCCTTGCATGCTATTATAATTTAGGAAATAGCTATTAAGCATTCCAAATAGAGTAATATCATATTTGTTAGTATATTAAATAAAAATAAATATTAAATAAATATAAAAATAAAAAAAATATCTTTAAATAGAGGGCTCACCTCCTCCTATTTAAGAGGAGGGACTCCTCTCCTTTGTTCCTTTCTAAGTTAAGCAGCATAAGAAACGAAGAGTTGCATCCTATCGAGGAGATGTAGGTTTCCTTACCTTTTTTAAAAAATAAAAGTTTTATTGATTCCTATCAATATTAAAATTTTATTTTTATGATTAAAATATTTTGTATGGAGTTCAAAAATATTTCTTGATCCTTTAAATGTTAAAATTTTATTGTTAGATTAAAATGTATTATTTAAAGTATAGAATTTTATTTTTTGATTAGATTATGTTGAAATTATTCATGTCATATGTATTGAATATATGATTTTTGATTTTTTTATTAAATTAAGAATTTTATTTCTTTATATTGAAGTTTATCTTTCAATCTTGTTCTTTTAATTTATTATTATGTTTTTAATGTATTATTGTTAATGAATATATATTGTCATAATTCAATATTGATGAAATTCGATAAGAAATGGGTTGAAACAGCCCATAGGTTAGGCCCAACCTATAGGTTAGGCCACAACCCACTAGCTAGGCTTAGTCAGTAGACCAAGCCCAACCCACAAGCTAGGTCCAACCCACAGGTTAGGCCATAGCCCGTAGGCTAGCTCAGCCCAGCCCAATATGGTCGATCACGTGCGACATATATGATTAGTCAATGAGCCAAGGGCTGGCCTAGCTTGGTGTGGTGAATGCATAGTCATGTTTAGTACACTTGACCAGTATACGGGCTGGCCCAACCTAGCTCAGTATTGTTCAGTTGTTAGATTTGAGCTCAAACATTGATTGAACCAAATCAAATTTGATCAGTTATATCGATTCAAGGTGATTCTAAATTAGTTTGACTTATTCAAGTTTGTTTAATTTAAATTAAATTTAATTTAGTCTAAATTATACTAGTTTATGATAGTTCTAGACTAGTTAAATGAGGATTAAAGATCAATTCAATTAGATTCTAGTTAAATCAAGTTTAATTAGATCGATTGAACTAGGATTTAAGTCAATTGAGAACTAATTGGTATATTTGACATTAATTATGTTTAAAAAAGATATTTTAAATATGTTATTTCATCCTAATATAAGCGTGACCAATATGAGATGATGCTATTTTTCTACCAAGGGCAATTAGGGTGATTCCCTTCGGAGATTAGTGAGCCATCAAACATTGCAGTTGGACGATTTCTCCATCTATTGTTAGAAGGAACGTGTTCCTATTTCGGTGACTGAGAGACACCACTCATTCTGTTGTTAGGAGTACGATATGAGTTTATATTCATTTGCTATTCGGAGATCACAAACTCATCCTATAGGATAAAAACTCTCCATCTGGAGTGCTCCTTTGGGTATTTGATATACACCAAAGGGATAATTGATATTTGATCGTGTATTCATTTTTAATTGACTTATAAGAGTTCCTACTCAATATTGCTATTTTTTTTTTATTTTTGATTTTCAGAACAACCTTCTACTAACACTAGATTGGATTCAAGTAGAGAGCAAACTTTACTTTATCATTAGGTAGAGCCACTTGGATTTTTCTTCGAGTTAACATCATTATCTTCTTTAATAAATACTTTTGACTTGTACTATAATGAATAAATTAATTATAATAAATATTTACAAGTTATGAATAAAATGATGTTTATTTATTTGGCTCTAAATGTACTTGTGGAAAGATGTGATCCTATATAAAAAAATCAAGATGTGATAATTTATGTTGATAATGGCTTAGACCTTTTATGAATTTGCTTCAATTCTACATTGGTGTATCATGAAGTCCAAAAACTTTTCTAAACTTATACCAAATGTGTACTTAGTCAAATTCAACCTGTAATGGTAATAAACGTTTCTCCAAAGTCACTATGTGTGTATTGGTAATATGACTTTTAACCAATATGTCATCATCTTAAACATCTATGTTCCTTTCAATCTATTGTTGGAATATTTTATTAACTATCCTATGATATATTACTCTTGTGTTTTTAAGTCCAATTGATATGACTTTGTAGTAGAACAAACCTTCCTCGGTGATAAAAATTGTGTGCTGATCATCCTCTTGTGTCATTTTAATTTGATTGTACCCAGAAAAAACATCTATGGAAGTTAGCAACTCATGTTTGAAGATAGAGTTGACAAGTTAGTCTATCGTTGGGAGGAAAAAATTATCTTTTGGGTAAGCTTTGTTGAGATTGGTATAGTCAACACATATTATCCATTACTCTTTTTGATAAGGACAATATTTGTGAGACAATTTAGGTAATGAACTTCTTAGATGAAACCAACCTGTAAGAGTTTTTCGACTTTCTCCTTTATGGCATCCAAGTGGTCAATAGCAAATCTTCAAGGTTTTTAATAGACATCTTTATATTCTAGATGTATGTGAAGTTGATGTTAGGCCACACAACATCTATCCAGGCATATTGCTAGTCAACCATATGAATACCTCCGAGTATGGTTGCATAAAGTTAATAAGTTTTATCTTCCTTTCCCAAGTTGAGGTTCACAGTACTTTTATAGTGTGATATGGCCATTTTGGGTTTAGAGAGATCTTATAGATCTTTTTACTAAACTGATGATGTTCCTTTCTCTAGAAGTGTGATTGATGTTAGGTAGCATCATTTGGATTTCTTAAGGTTACTCTTAATCTCCCTTATTAGGTTAAAAACTTAAGTGTCATATAATAAATTGACACTGCTACCTATATTTAGTTAAGAGTAAGCCTCCCAATGATTGAATTATAGGTTGAAGAAAAATTAGCCATTAGAAACTTGGGCTTTACTATCTTGGTGCGATTGTTATGCCTAAATGTTACATAGATATTGATGGTTTCTATCAGGGTAATTGACTCCTCCGTAAATCTAGTAAGAATAGAGGAGATGGAGTAGAGGTACTTGCTCGATAGGTCAATTTTTTGAATGACATTATAATGCAATATATTGGTCAAGCTCCATATATCAATTAGGATCCTTTCAACCTATGCGTTTGTGTTCCTGAGGGATATCACCAATGCATCATTTTGCTTCGGATCAAGGTACTCAGCCTTTTCTTCTATGAACACAATTGGCTAGTCTCTATTTGGATATAACCTCTTTAATTGTGATTCCCTTACATACATCTTCCAAGCGGATGAACTACTACCCCTAACTGTTAGTCAACTGTCACATCCACATGTCATAGTGTGAACTCTTAGAGGTCAGGGCACCTTTAGTAGTCTATTCTCCCAAATTTGCATGAACATCTTAATATGAGAAGTGATGTGTGGTGCAAACTCTCGTTGAGAAGGGGGTTGATTTCATTTTGGTTTGTCATTTTTTAACCTTTCTTAGGAGCTTAGGCACGTGATCTTTTCTTCTTTTGTTGTTTTCTTAGCTTCAGCTTTCTTTTTGTTGGTGATAATTGACTCAGCAATAAAATGTCATTAGCTTCTTGCAATAATTCTAGAAAATTTGTTAGAGGCTAAGTGATGACTTTATAATAAAACCTCAAGGTTTAAAGACCATTGATATATGCATTGATGAGGACAAAATGTGTCGAGTTAATGACTTGCTGGACTTAAGGTGGTTGTGCAACTTTCTAAAGATTCATTTTCTTCTTAAGGTATAGCTAAGAGAAAAGTAGAAGGGTTTTTTCGGGAGTCTATAGTTTATTAAGCTCAAACTCCCTAGCTAATTGTCTTAAGGATGAAATTGCTTTCGAATGCAACTTAGCAAACCAATCGTAGGCAAATCCTCTTAAGGCGGTTGAAAAAGTCTAACATATAAGGGAGTTTGTCATCTCATATTAGGTTATTTGAGAAGTGAATATAGCAATATGCACTGATGGATCAATTTTTCTTTTGTAGACATCCAACATGAGGAGCCTAAAGTTTTACCAAATGGATCCTTGTTTATATCTTTTATGAAAGGAGATTATAAATAGGGATCTATTTTCAACTATTTTTCTTGTTTTATTTCTCTACGAATGTCCACCAACTGCTAGTCCATCTTATGTAGACAGTCTTTGACTTCAATTATATGGTCATTCGATTGGTTAATAAATTCATTCACAAATTCTGGTATTGTAAATGAGACTCAATTTAGAAATATTGGCAAAGGAGGTGAGTTGGGCAGTGCATAGGTCTAAGTCGGGAATGACTTTGCTTCTTGGCTAGGGATAGGTGTAGGTGGCAGATCAGGAGCAGGAACAGGAGGGACAAATGTGAGCAAAGTTTATTGAACCAGATGAGTAATTTGAGGAAGATATGGAATGATAGTTTGGACTATTCTTGTCAGAACATGTATTTGTTGAACTAGATGAGTAAGTTGTTGTAGGAGGTGGTTAGATGAAGATTGATTCTTGAAAAAGTAGATGAAATAAATTTGAAATTATTGAAATTGAGATAGTTGCTAAAGTGGGTTTTGATTCGGGATTATCAAAATTGGAGGATTCGGATTGGGAGCGTTCAGAGCGATCAGAGTTGGGGGTCGAAAGTATGAGAGATTCAAGTCTTTAAAGTTCGCCCGAGATGGTCCTATGGGATTTTCTTGAGACATAATAGTCAGCTCTCCTTATAGCATCAATATGTTAGAGATGATTTTCAATTGCTTAAGTTGGAGGCCAACTCAGGACCAACCTGATTTATTTTTCGAGTCGACCTTTGTGAAATTCATCGTACTGGTAGTCAGATAGATACCTACAAAACTAAGTCAGGAGCAATCTCGATAATGCCCTTCTAACGCTCAAGTTAGTACTAAGTAGGCGGGTCAGACTAATCGATAGTCAGATTAGTCAAACATGCTGAGTATTATTATGTTGTCTTGAGTGTATCTATGTGACTCCCCTTTATAATAGATGCTTAATAGGGATGTTATATAGTTTGTTAGTTGGGACTATCGTAACCATCCTTAATACCCAATTGTGTTTATTTATTAAGTCAATTAGAATTATTCTCAATTGATGTGAGATCACTTGCTAACTTTACGTGACAATTGTGACTCCCCCGAGTATATACATATCAACCTTATAAAATATTATTATGTTGGATACGTCACCTTTATTATAACAATATCCATTATTATAATTATTTTATACCTAATCTAATATGACACCACACAAACAAGTGGTCCCATTTATTCTCCAAACTTTTTTCTTTTTTTAAAACATATTTTATATGATTTCTTTAAAATACATAAATTTACATGCATATAAAATATATGTCAACATCTAAAAGAGTCTGGGATGTAAATTATGTGGCCCAAAGCTAAACATTAGCCCAAAGCCTACAGTCCAAAGCGCATCTAACCACCGACATCGTTCACTTCTTTATATGTGACGCGTTAGAGTCATTCACCCTCGACTCAACCCGAATTCATCGATGAGTCGCACCCACGCAAGGCTTGCCTCCGCCGTCGAGCGCCCGCCCCGCTCTAGGGTTTCCCCCTCCCCCCTCTCCGACAACGACCGCCGCCGCTCCCGATCCCGGACCCCTCCGCCTCGCTCCCGTAGCCCCGACTACCGCCGCGGCGGCAGCCGTTGGTCACCCTACCGCGATGGCCCGATCCGGAACGGGAAGCCACCGGGCCGCGGGGACGACGACGACGACTCCGACGATGAGGAGCTCAAGGGCCTGAGCTACTTTGAGTACCGGCGCCTCAAGCGTCAGCAGCTGCGGAAGAAGCTCAAGAATTGCATCTGGAGGGTAACCCCGAGCCCTCCGAGGAGCGAGAGGGAGCAATTGGAGCCGCTCGATGAGTCTGATGGCGCCATAGTCGCGTCTCCTGAGGAGGAGGAGGAAGCTGAGGACAAAGGGCGAAGGGATCGGAGTAGGAACTCCGAGGCCGACGGTTCGGATGGGAGCCCTTCCGATTCAGCTTCAGATGATTCCGAATCCGAATCGAGGAGCCCTCCTTCGTCGAGGAGGCGAAGAAGGGAGAGGAGGAGCAAAAGAGGGAGAAGCAGCCGGAAGAAGAGGTACTCTGATTCAGATGACGGAAAAGGCTCTTCCTACGAGGACGATTCGAGCGAGGAGGCACCAGAGCGCTCGAGCGACCAGAGCGAAGATGAGGAGGACAGAAAGCGGAGGAGGAGGAAGTCAGGAACGCGGCGGACGAAGTCGAAGAAGAGCGAGAGGAGTGACAGGAGGAAGAGAACGAAGAGCAGGGCAACAAGCTCGGATGATAGCGAGGAGGAGTACGATTCTAGCCCTATACCCAGGGGAAAGGCCTTACGAAAGAGCAAGAAACGGTCTAAGAAGTCTGACACCCCCTCGGATTCGGAAGCTGATGACGGGCCTGCTGATGCCAAGCAGCCCGAGGTTGATCCTGAGGCTCTCAAGTTTAAGGAGATGATCGAATCACAGAAGAAGCTTGCTTTAGACAATGAGCCTTTTGTTGGGCCGGCACCTCTCCCACGTGCTGAGGGACATATCAGCTATGGTGGTGCGCTGAGGCCTGGAGAAGGTGATGCTATTGCCCAATATGTGCAACAAGGGAAGCGTATTCCAAGGAGAGGAGAGGTCGGGCTGTCCGCAGAGGAGATACAGAAGTTTGAGGACTTGGGATATGTTATGAGTGGCAGCAGGCACCAGAGGATGAATGCCATCCGTATCAGAAAAGAAAACCAGGTTTACAGTGCTGAAGACAAGAGGGCACTTGCTATGTTCAACTATGAAGAGAAGTCAAAGAGAGAGCACAAAGTGATGGCTGATCTGCAGAGGTTGGTCCACCGCCATATCGGCCAGGATGTCGGCCCAACTCACGACCCATTTGCGCCAAAGACTTCTGACGCAGCTGATGATTGAATCCAGTATAAATGTGTTTTCCTACAATGATCTCCATAGGTATGCGGCATTTTGTTTTCAACCTCTTTTTGGTTTGTTTACTTGTGTCATTTGCTTATGTTTTTTTTTCTTCTGTAGAAAAACCTTGATTTGACTAATAGGGTGTGTTTCTTTCTCCTGTTTGTCTGCAATTGACAATTATTTGCATCTACTTGAATTCTGATAATAATATTTTGTCTACGTATTAAAGTTTTGACTAGGAAGTCGAATAGTAAACTCATAACCAACAAACATTAACTTATTTCAAGATCCAGTGAGCTGACCTTATTTCTTGCTTCATGCTGTTCCTTGAGTTGCTTTCCATGCAAACCACTTGCTAAATGCCAACAGTATCTTTGGCTTACTACTTTTTTATAATACTGGTTCAACTTCTTTATTACTTTTGTGTGTGAATATTGACCCCAAGTGATTGAGGTATTGCAAAGTTTACATGTGATTGAAAAGCCAATTTTCATGAACGTGTGTTTCCTGGCTAGTTCTTGGGAGGCATCTGGGAATTAAAAACTCTTAATTCCTATACTACAAATCTAAGACATTCTTTAAAGGTAGCTTCATTAGTTCCTCAAGGAGGAACTCGCCATGCTAGTTGTCTTTGCTGTTGTAAATGATGCAAAAATTAGAGGTGGTTATTGGTGCTTTTGAAGCCAAATATTGGTCTTTCTTACATGTTTTGATTTTCAAATTTTGGCTCTGACCTTGTCTGTCATGACTGATGGATATGCTGCTAGCCCTTTGTTGGTCCTGCAATGAATTATTGTTTTTATTATGATAAATTATTTTCTTTTCTATGGAAAACATGGATGCTGATTGTACGTTGCAGCCTAAGTCTGTTTCTTTTCTGCCTATCTTCTGGGTATGTTTAGTGTGGTAGATTATGGTTGTATCAGGCATCTGATACTTATGATACACCTTGTTGCCAAGCTTAAGTCCTTGTTCCTTTTCCATCTATCTGGTGGGGTTTGTTTAGTGTGGTGCATCAATGTTGTGTCAGATATGGGATACTTTCAATACACCTCATGGTCAGGCAATTATTTACCGCACACCTTTAATAGCGCCAAGTTTGATTCTTATTACACCCATGTTCTTATTATGCAACAAGAGTCTATTACATGTTCTTATTATGCAACAAGAGTCTATTGCAGTTGAAGTGCAAATTGTTGATCTGATATTTCTTGTTTCATGTTACATGTTTGAGATTGATTTTTTGTTTCGAGTTCCACGTTTGAGACTACAGAAAAGTGAGCATTTCATGCTTTTCAAATTCATTTATGGTGTAGCCGTTGAAGGTGCTTCTTGGCTTTGGTTTCATTGTGACATAGTTGGGTTGATAGTGTAGTGTAAAAAGGATCAAATTCTTGTGTTTTACTTTTCAGAAGTAGGGATTTATTTATTTCCTACGTTTTTTATTTTATTGAGAAACCCTTTAGTTTTCATTTAAAAGATCTACTAAACTTCATTGGGAATGAGAGATTCAGTGAACTGCAGTCTCTTCTTTCATATATAACCAATGTGAAGATCAGGTCTTGCACTAAGAAAATTATAATGTGGGTAAATAGACTATAGAAGCATCTTAAATGTTGAAGGATCAAATAATGACTTACCTTACTCCTTCCAGCTTTCATTACTCCTTTCAGAGCCAATGCACTACGCTTTTAACTGAATGTCTGGTGACTTGCTGCCCTTAGCTGCAAGTCTGATGGAGCGGACCAAAATGCTGAGTTACTTTAGGAAGTTTTGTTTATTGTATGAGCTAGGTTTAGGGCGCAGAAAAATGGTAAAGCACAAGACTAAGGTGTCTGGTTACATGATTTGGTATGAGAAGTAAATGTTACACTATCCAAATAGAAAAGCACACTACTTGATACTCTCGTGGCATTGCCAGCCATGTGATCAACTTTTTTGCAACATTTCACCAAACTTTTATCTTCTCTAGTCTAACAAAGTCCACAATCCAAGTTCACAGTTTCAACCATAAGAGAAGTCAAAAGAGGTAGAAAAGTTTTGAGAAGATGGTTTACAACTGAGAGGAGAAAGAGGCAGAGAGCTTGTGGGGAAGAGAGAGTGAGTATGACTAATTCCATTCATAGATGTATTATTTTTTGAATAAGCTATTCAAAGAAGTTTATAACCATCATACCATGTTTTAGAACATATTATCACACATTTTTTGGGTTCCAAAGTGATCCATGCTCTAGGCTAAACCTGGTCAAGATCATGTATAAGATAATTGAGGAATGAGTGATCATTAAAGCTAGGTGGCTTTGAAGTAAGCGGACATCATAGGCATTAAGAATAATTATTTTGGTACTCCTAATGTTTTCTTAAAAGTTTATGATCACAGTTGCATTGACTAGGTTTCAAGCAGAAGTTACCCATGACTTTACACATATATGTATGCAGATCCATATGGTGTCAACTTTGTATATTCTTTCACCCATGCAGATGTCAGCTTTATTATTTATGATCGTGTATGGGGAAGTCCCTATCTGCAGCTGCTGTTTCATTTTCTGTTTGCATTCTCTAGGATGGAGGATAAACCATGACTGATGAATTTCATGTGAAAGTATTTATCTTATCTCCTAAATGTTACGAGGAAGGCACCAATTATTAATGACGGTAACTGCACAGTAAGGTTGCATGTGATTAGATCTGTTATTGTCAACGAGTAATAATTAGAGTTTTCAATAAGTACCACAAAGTGACAGTATAGGCACTTGATGATTTCTGCGTACGATCATGGATCTTATGCCTGAGCAAATTTCTCGTCTCTGCTTGCCTAGATTCGTTTACATAAGACAGGAGAACTTAGTGGCTGAGCAAGTAAATGGTTTAGCAAAAGAACATGAACCTTTTATTACTAGTGGGCTGTCTAACTGATTGTTTTATTCACGATTGTTTTCTGCATTGTTTTATATATAATTGCTATATGAATTGCACATAGCAAACATTGTGTTGGATATTTATGTATATCTGACAATTCTATGAAGGTCCAAACTTCACCCTCAGTGCAAGGTGGAGCGGACAAAGATCCCATATATTTGTAGTATTTCCTTATTCCCTTTCTGATATGCCTTGGATTCACCTCTTTAACGTCATTCTTGTCTGCAATCCTTTTTTATGCTTCTTCATGCATCATGATTTACAGAAGAAATTAAGTACATATAAAGAGATCTGAACCTCACATGAACTTTTTTAAGAAGTTTCTTTTCATCCATTTTCATTTCTAGTTTTGTTGCTTAACTACAGAAATAAATTTTATTAAATCTCTTTACACCTAGGATGAGAATCTTGATAAAACTTCATCTTAAATGAAATTTGATGCTTCCGGATTCTTTCACCCTAAGATTGGCTCTTCATTTTTATTGTTATTATTATTCTGATTATATCTATTTTTCTTTGTGTTTATGTTCTAACAGAGAGAAGATAGAAGGTATTAAATTATAAAACTTGTTCATCATCACCACTCTGAATCTCTCAATCAGTTTACAAAGTCATATATAGAAAGATCACACATTTGTACTGGAGAATTAAGTTGAACTTTCTTGTATACTTAGCATCACCATACAAGCTTGGTTTTTATTTTCTTAGAGATTGCATGTATGCATGCATCTGATAACACCAACTTGGCAATACTTTGAGACAAAGGGATTGAATTTGCTGGGGTCATTGCTGTCAAGGATGAATTCATTGAGGGATGCTGAATTCATTGTAATAGCAACAGCCAAAGAAGGGATGGCTGGCCTTGGCAGCTGCTTCCAAATCTCTTCAGAAACATTTTGTTTTGGTTACGCCTCTTTTGAGGAATGCAAAACAGAGCGGTTAGAGATCAAGTAGAGTTATCCTCTTTTTTGCATTCCCATCTTAAGAACTAGGGGTGTGCTAGACTAATTAAGTTATAGATGTGCTTTTCTTCGTGGAAGAAAAACGTGGCAAATTGATCATGGGAAGGATTTAGGCAGAAGGTAGTTGACAGTCTATTTTGGGTGCTATACTCGGTTGAACTCTGACGAATCAGAATTAGGTGGAAAAGACGAGAGGTCAAAGTGACCGTCACATTTTTGCTTGTGCTTCATGCATCCTACTTTAGTTGCTTTATCAGATAGATCTGCGTGAGAAATATATACCGACCTCTCATAATACCGATTTTTGTTGTCAGATATGATGAATTTAGTCCGACTTGACCCACATTTCAAGCAGCACATGTCAAAACTTAACTCGGCCGTGGATCTTCGAGAAAACTTTATTGGAATGGATTGTTCCGAGGTGTCTACAAAACTAGCTGTTATAAGTGCAATACTCAAGTTAAGATCAAACCGATGTAAGAATAAATAAATATTTTGTACAATCAAGAGCCTTTTTTTTTTCCCTCCTATTTCTTTGGTAATAACTGTGTATGATTATGCTAGATTTACCATCTTAGATTTAATTCAATGTAGCATTGAATATTTACCATATGAATCTCCGTCTTACTTAGTAAATGTGACTTGGCGGCGCATGTTTAAAACGGGTTTGGTTGTGAACCGCATTGTTGTAGCCCTCAACATCGAGCGGTGGGTCAACGGTTGACCGGTGGTTATATGCGACCACTTAGCTGGATCGAATCAACCCGCCAAAAATTCCAGGGGTGATTCGTCGTTCCGTGAAGGTAGACGTTTTCTTGAAACAATAGACGAGGTCACAATGATCACATTGATTACAAGACTGGAGGCGAATTATGACGAATAATTTCCGCACAAAAGAAGAAAGATAAATTCATCTCTCTTGTTGGTTCGCGGAACGAGGCCCTGAGAGAACCTGAGATCGTCTTCTGATCTCCGTTCTTTTGTACCCATGTAAACATTATCTCTCTTTTGTTGCAGTCTAAAACCACGAATCATCCCTTCTGTCCTTTACATCTCCCGTGGCCCTAACTATCCTATCCTACGACGCACAAATCAGAACATAAATACTCAAAAATTATAATTTTTTTATTTGGAGGGGTTTTACGTCTCCATCGTTGCATGTTTGAAAATAACATTTTTGTGGTCCTATGAATTTTAATATAGCCTACCATCAACATTTGGTGAAGAAAAAAAATTCAAGTCAAACACTACCAACCATCATATTAATTATTTGTGTTTTGAATTTTAAAATATTAAGATTATAAATACAAATATTCCTGGTAATTTTTAATGATTTTGATTATTTTTATAAATTATTAATTAACTATAAACATATATAAAAAAAATTTAGATAAAGGATATGTGACGAAGATGAATTGTAAACATATAGATATAAAAGTTATTATATATATATATATATATATATATATATATATATATTCAGTCATACTTTATCAATATTTGGTAGTATTCCAGGCGACGGGTCAACCCTGACTTGTCTCGTCCACCCGTTCAGACCTTGTGATCCACCAGACCAAGCAAACATTAACTTGATGTTATTCGGGGCCCGGACAAGGCTCACCTTGCCACTGTCCACGCCTCTGAACACTAGGCGAGTACAGCATCGGGTAAGTGACAATGGTCACTAAAGGTATTTTGTGATAGGAAAACGCACGCCAGAGTTCTACCTACGTTACGCGCACCACCACCGCTCTATTGCAGAGTCCACTGAAGCCCAAAACTGGGGCCTGTTTGCCGACTAACGATCAAGAAAAGTGCAACTGACGGGGTCCGCCGTTGACGAGAACAATTAGTGTTTTCTGAATAGCGAAAACGCACGCCTGAGAGCTTACGCGCGCACATGAGACCGCAGCGGCTGGGCTGACCCACCGATTCCAGAAGCCTAAGAATCTATCCGGTGATCTCCACCGCGAATTGTAACCAACTCAGATCGTACGGTCCTTATTTGCCCAACGTTGCCCTACGGTGAATTTGCCTACCCGATCTCAAATCGGCGTTTCACTTCCGAGAAGAAGGCGGCCACCCATTGGTTGGTCTAATTCCAGGGTTTCCTAAATGCCACCCACTGTTCTCATAACCAGAGTAAACATAAGCCTTAATTCGTGTAGTTTGAATTGACCAGTGAGGGTATTTCCGTACTTGACGAGGCTATAAACGTCGAAGCGAAGTGGCCGAGTAAACGGGAACCGACGGCCGTTGCGCTCCGCTGCAGGATCACGCAAGCGAAGGACCTTCTCTGCTTGTCGTCTCCGATCCGTTCCTTCTCCTTCTCGATCGAAACCTCGATCTTCGATGGATCCCTCAGATAGATCTCGCCAATCCCTCATTCCCAGCTTCCTTTACTCCACCGCGGCCTCCCGAACCATCGGCCTGGAGCGGAATATCTTGGGGAGGAGCCCCGTCTCCAAGGCGGCTCCTGCCGCGACGGCGAATGATGGCGCTTTGATGGGATCTGTGGTTGCCCAAGCGCCGAACGAGCCAGGGAAGATCAAGCTGTACTCCCCTATGTACTACGCCGCCTGCACCGCCGGTGGGATCGCCAGTTGCGGCCTCACCCACACGGCCGTCACCCCGCTAGATCTCGTTAAGTGTAACATGCAGGTGATTCCCTTAATCCTTGTTTAGATTTGCCTCTTGGATCTTGGATGGTGCGGCCGGAGATCCGCTTTTTTCTAACATTTCGCGATCGGCAGCGTTGAGGATCTTATTTTTCCTAAGATTTCTTTTTGGGGTTTCTTTCGTTGATTATTCCGCTGCAATATCTCGCGATCTTCCCAGATCGTATCTGTGTTTGGAGGGTTATATGAATTTAACTGCTTTCGATGCATCTTTAAGAGTATCTAATGTCACGTTTGCATTTTGGCTTTTATGTGGATTTTATTTCTCAAAGAAAGTTATTTGATCATGAATATTACATGAAAATTATCAGATTGACCCAGCGAAGTACAAGAGCATCTCCTCAGGATTTGGTGTCCTCCTTAAAGAACAAGGCGTCAGGGGATTCTTCAGAGGCTGGGTGCCAACCCTGCTCGGATACAGTGCCCAAGGGGCGTGCAAGTTTGGCTTCTACGAGTACTTCAAGAAGTACTACTCGGATATCGCTGGACCTGAGTACGCTGCCAAGTACAAGACTCTGATCTACCTCGCTGGCTCTGCTTCTGCTGAAGTGATTGCTGATGTCGCTCTCTGCCCCTTCGAGGCAGTTAAGGTGCGGGTCCAGACACAGCCAGGTTTTGCTAGGGGTTTGAGTGATGGGTTGCCCAAGTTTGTAAGGTCTGAGGGCGCTTTGGGGTATGATCTTTTCTATTCCTGTTGCTTTGCTTATCATTTACTTGATCCTTATCTTTGTATGGACTATTCTTATTATTGTGATGCCCTTTATGCAGATTGTATAAAGGATTGGTCCCGCTTTGGGGGCGTCAGATTCCTTGTAAGTAAATTTTCCTTGCATCATTTCACTATTATTATTTTTTCAATTGTCTTTTATTTTTTGACTGTCTCTTCATGCTGACTAGTATTAACCAGAATAGCTGGAGAGGGGAAAAAATGATTCTTGCTTGCTTCTTGTTGTTGTATATGTTCAGTATGATTTCAAGAAATGTAAATTGTTTGTTAACGACCATCCTTAGTGCAGTCCAAAGTTGCGAGCCTAAGATTTAGTGCTTTTTTAATTGATTGATTGTTACTATATTGTAAGTAAAGAAGTATATTAATGAGTTAGGTGATGCTTGGATATAAAATAGACCGTCCAAAGATTTTGCATTTTGTAATTTTAGCCTGGGTTGCTTTTTTCTGGTAGAAAATCTTGGTAGTATCATGTTTATATTGATCTAATTTGATCCTAGTCACTTTCAGTGTAAGTAAACTTCCTTGTTAGCCTTTGTTATTGATATTTTTATCAACTTATTAAGATGTTTATTTACTGTTTTATCAGAAGTTGGACATGGTCTGGCTATACTGTGTTTTCCACACACAAGTTTTTATATTATTTTCATTTTAGGGTTTGTTTCTGCAATATTATTGATGGCGTAGATCATGAAAGCTGACAGAAACCAAGATCTTTTGTATTATAAAATGTACTGTCCCATAATATTTTTTAGAATGTTTAACTAATAGTCTAACTTTCTTAATTAGAAATATGCAACCCTGCATAAGTTGGCAGTATGTTTGATTATTTTTTTTCTTTAGGGATGTACAGAAAATGTCTTGTCATGATTAGCAGTCGATGTTGTAGTAGTCCATCAGCTCCCTGTATGAATATATATAAATGCATAGTTTATTTTGATTATTATTTTATGAATGATGCCAACTTGTCTTTGCCTCATATAAGGTTTTCTTTTTTTCTGTTACTTTTGTTGTTCCCCTCCTTTCCTAGTTCTGCACATTGTTCTTCTTGAAATCTGACTATGATTATCAAGATTTTATGTGTGCATATATAAATCTTCCTCTCTGCTTGAGTCTTCTCCAACTTTATGAAAGATGGAGTTGCACTCCAATGAAGTGGTATACAGAGTATGAACTATCTAGAGTTTTGGTCCCTCTATTGTACTATTTCTAGAAGTCTACAGATGTTGTTAGTTTTCCTATGTTTTGACTAGTGCACTCCAATGAAGTGGTGTACGGAGAATGAACTATCTAGAGTTTCAGTCCCTCTATTGTTAGTTATTTATCTTGATGGTATATTTTGATATATTTTGCTTATGAAAAAAGGTTAACAAACAATAGGTCTTAGTATTCCTACATGTTCCATTGGGATAGGAGTATTCCTTTGCTATTTCATTTTCCGTGAAAAGGTGTGTGTATTGTATTCATGCTTAATGCTTCCCGATTCTACCAAAAATCTTAGAATATTGTTACGAGTCAATTCATTGGATTGGTTCATCAATACCCTTAAGTTAGAATTCTATTTTTACTCTGCGCCATTGATTCCACGCACTATTTCAAGAAGTCGGAAGATGTTAGTTTTCCTGTCTTTTGACTAGCAAGCAAAAATATTTTTTAGGACACAAAACATTAAAGTCATATTGTGACCTTTATTGTTTGCATTTTTACTTATGTTTTGTTGAAAATCCCTAATTTGGAGTGTTGACCAATTGATTCTTCCTATGTACCTCAGTTGTAGGAGCACATACATCTCTGTTCTTCTTTCATGTATTAGTATGTAAAAAATGTGACTTCATCTTTATACAAGTCATGAAGAATGTCACCATGTACTGATCTCCCTATTAAGCTTTTTGTATTTTGTTATTGTCGCTTTTGCTGGTTTCACTGCACAAAGTCCTTGAAATCTGACTTTGATTATCAAGATTCTGCGTGCATAGAGTAATTATCCTTTCTTTTTGTCATCTCCAACTTGACGACTATGGTTGAACTCATAAAGTTGCTTGCAGAGTTTATTGACTAATTGGAGATTTAGTTCCTTCTACTGTATGTTGTCTATAGAAATCTGAATATTGTTGCCATTCTTTTTCTTAACAAGTAAATGCATTAATGCAAGGTGCATTACATAGAAACCTATTGCAGCCTACATGATTTCGTTTTGTTGGTTATCTTTTGTTGAAAGTCTTCATTTGCTTGCCAAGCTTCTATCTGTGCATGGTGAAAACTCTGTCTATACTCTCAGTTTTGTCTAAGGTAGAAAAATCTTTTGGTATCTTGTTTCTCTGGCTTAGAGTCTGTTGACCTTGTGATTTGTTTTGAGTTTATATTATCTTTTTGTACTCTACTTCAGAGGAACCTGATTTTTTTCATTCTCTTTTTGCTGGAGAAATCCTGACTGTAACAAATTGTGATTTCAAAATTTTATACATGCATGTAGCAAAGAAAAAAAACCATATCTGCTTGGGACCCTGGGAAATTTGGATTAAGGCACAATGTGTTTCTTATTTAATGCTTATGAAATCTCATTGTGTGTGATGTAGAATTTGCCATCGCAAGTCACCATATTGAGTGATGCAAGATATTCATACTGGTCTTGTATATTTTTCATACCTTATACATTATTCTTTGATGACATTAGTATTCTTCTTCACTACACTTCTCACCTATCATGTTGCTTTTCGGGGTTAAGAAGTTGGCCATGCTTATTCAATAGCATACTCTCTTTTCATGACATGTTTTTTTCATGGGGTTTTGTGGTATTCTTGCCGTGAGTTAACAAGTCTTCTTTCCATTTATTTATTCATGTTGGATCCATTATATTATGCACAAATATCCAAATACACACTAAATGAAAAAATGCTCTGGTTCATGACTACTCAAGTCTGTTGGCACAATCAATTGATAAATAAATGTGATATCTAATCCTAATAAAATTAGTTTGAGTGACATGTGGAAGAGCAGATTATGACTATAAACCCATCTAGAACTATGTTGTTGCTTCTATATAGTATTATATTTATGTTTGCTATTGATTCATTTGATAAGGCCATATGACGTGTGAAATTTGGCATCAAGAGGGAACTATCTATTTTTGCCAAGTTATAGATCTATTTAGCATCAATACATCAAATTCATATTCAAATTGCTTATGCAGATACTATGATGAAATTTGCCTCATTTGAGACTATTGTTGAAATGATCTACAAATACTCGATTCCAAGACCAAAGGACCAGTGTAGCAAAGAACTTCAGCTGGGAGTGAGCTTTGCTGGTGGTTACATTGCTGGTGTGTTCTGTGCAATTGTTTCTCACCCAGCTGACAATCTCGTCTCTTTCCTGAATAACGCCAAGGGTGCCACTGTTGGTGATGTATGTCTTCTATATTTTGCTTGCCTTTCTAATCTTTGACCTTTTTCTCTTTATTCATATCACAATTATATATAGCTCAATCTTCCTAGTTATAACTCAATTTACCCTGCTTCATTAACCAGGCCGTGAAGAAACTTGGGTTGTGGGGTCTTTTCACACGTGGACTGCCCCTTCGTATAGTCATGATTGGTACTCTAACTGGTGCGCAGTGGGGAATCTATGATGCTTTCAAAGTTATGGTTGGCCTGTAAGTACCTCCTGCTATCTTTTAGTTTCATTGGTATGGAATACAGTGCTGCAATCGCTTGTAAGTTAATGCTTTGATATCTAATGCTTCTCAGGCCAACGACTGGTGGAGTTACTCCTGCTGTTCCTGCTACAGGGCTTGACAAACTGAAAGCTGCTTGATTGTTTAGCATTCATCGAAACAAATGTCTTCTGTCAATGAAGACCAATTTTTTGGGAGTAAATTCTTTTTGAAACAATGCATTGCTTGTTCTCTGTTCGTGGGATGGTTTTGATCTCATCCCTTTTGCCTCAGCCATTTCATCATACAGTGAAGATTGCATCTGGCACCATATTAGACAGATAAGTCTGGAAAATAATTGGAAGGACACTGTAGTCATGACTGTTGTTCACGCAGTTAATATATGAAATTTAATGCGCTTTATTCTATTGTGCCTTGTGTAGGCTACAAGTATTATCAGTGTCACGATGAAGGGTTGATTTAGGAGCCATTTTTGTTTAGAATGAAAGCCTGTTTACAGTATGCACAAAGAAGATTGTCCATGCATAGTAGAAAGTTTTGTTTGATTGCATTATATACTCGCATAGTTCAAATGGCTCTTCATGCTGTACTAACTGATTTGTGCTATAGCAATCAATATTTGAACCGACCATGGAACTGTAACGAGTTACTTTTGTGATCGTGCCAAGCAACGAGTCATGCACCTTGTCGTCATTATAATTTGAAACAGGATGAAAATTATTAGCAATTGATGACAATAATATTTTTCCTATGATGATTATTTAAGTGTCATTGTTGGTTTTACTATGAAGAATCAACTTTATACCTTATTCTGCCTTATGTTTCTTGTACTATATTTTTTCTGTATCTCTTTGGTACATCAAGGGGACTTTTTAAGTTATAAATTGAAATTATATTTGTCTGCAAATCACTATCTATATCCTTTTTTTTTAGTTTTTAGTTGGATAATAAGCATTATAATATTATAAGATTCTGAGGTGGTCAGTCCCACATCATAATGGACTATAACTTAATATTAACTTTGGGTTATGAGTTTGAATCGGTGGAATCGAAGTGGATTAAATTTATATTTTAAAAAAAAAAAAATATTTTTACGATAAATAAAAATATATCGAATGAGATTTTAAATCTTTAAGATTAAACATATAAGAGATTGATGATTATATTGCTATTGACTTGGATTTATGCATCTTGAATATGTGGTTTAAGATCAAGTCAATCGGCATGGGAGCTACTGGAACATGAAGAATATTTTTTGGTTGATCATCAATTTTATTTTTCTTGAATTATTTTATTTTTCTCCTCTTCATCCTTTGATCATCGAATGAGTGATGTTGCCCTACTAAATAGGGATGTAAAATAAATACACGTATATGTTCGTGTCATAATATAAATAGTTTGATTTGAAGTTATTAATTTTGTTATTCTAATTTTGGCCATCTTGTTAATGACCCTTCTGGATATAAGTTCTCTTTGTTATTTATTGCATGCAAATTTTTCCCTATGGTTGCTGACGCTTCTGTATCGGTCGCACTCGTGAGCGGAAGAAAACAAAGCAACTTTCTAGCTGACGTCTTTATGCATAGTATTTATGTAGATGCTGACACTCTTTGCTGAAATCGGTGAGCCACGGGATAACCGCTTTCTTCTCACCACAATGCGCCGCTTGTTCACCGATCATCCACCACGTACAGGTCGGAGCACGAGCAGCCGGGCGTCACCACGTACCGTGGGCCGGCCCCGGAGATCCCGGTGATCGACCTCGGGGACGACGACGAGGGCAGGGCAGCCCGCGCCATCGCCGATGCTAGCCGGGAGTGGGGCATCTTCCAGCTGGTGAACCATGGCGTGCCGGTGGGGCTGGTACGGGATCTGCAGCGCGTAGGCGCGGAGTTCTTCGAGCTGCCCCAGGAGGAGAAGGAGAGGTACGCGGCGGCGCCGGGGAGCCTCGAGGGCTACGGGACGAGGCTGCAGAAGGATTTGGAGGGGAAGAAGGCGTGGGTGGACTTCCTGTTCCACAATATCTGGCCGCCGCAACGCGTCGACCACCGCATGTGGCCGAAGAACCCGGCGGCGGACGACAGGTACTCTCGATCGCTACAATTAGAAGCACGCATACTCCAATACGATTCGCATGGATATATACATGCGATTTGATGCAGCAATTAATTATTTGACGAACATACATAAATAGCAAAATACTAAGATTGTTTGTCTTATATTTTATAGGCGAATTTCTAAGAAAAATTCTGATTATGACAGCCATAAATAGCAAGTACTTTTTTCTTTCTAATATGAAAAGAGTGGTATAAGAAAGCTGTCCTAATTTTTCCATCACTTTTAAATTTACTTTTCCTTCAATTCAACTCATGACCCCAAAAAACACGTTCTTGTCATGTTAGAAAAAAAAGGTAATATGCGATTAAAAAAAGGGTCATGAGAAAAAAAAAGGGAAAAAAAAATTTCTAGGGATTTTTCTGTAATTTGATGCATATTTTATTATTTATATGAATCACATCCAAACAATATAATTTATAATAAAAATTAGGATTATTTTAAAATGTCATGATAACAATTGAATGAAACTTTGGTTGACTTATTCGAAAAAAAATTATTGTTCTTTTTTATTATAAAATTATTAATAAAAAAAATAAAAATAGTAATCACACGATTTTATACATTTAAGCAAACTCGTATAACTCAATTAAATCCTAAATTGAATAAAGGTTAAAACTTTAAAAAACTTATAAAGATTTAATGGATATATTATCATTAGTTTGGCTTAAATATTTTGAGCTAGTGACTTAGATTCAATGATGTCAATGAGTAAGTTATCTCATTAGCTGAAATTGTAATAATTGATATTCGATCTATTATTTGGATATAGTGAAACATTAAATTAGAAAAAAATTATGAATGGATAAAATCAAAGTGCGCGTTAGGCTATCACTATGTTATGTCTCATATATATATCATACTATAGTTTAATTCTGAAATACGTTGAGTCTCCACAAGAATATCCGACTGTTAAGTAAAAATTATAACATTCACACATCTAACATTTAGATTTATTATTAATAATTTGATGTATATATTATTATTAATTTAGACTTAAATATTTTAGATAAATAATATAGGTTTGATAAAATTAATGAATAAGATAAAATGCTCGAGTGATGATAATTGGTATTGGAGCATACATAACATTAGATTATAATATCTTGATTTAGTCACGTATTTGACTTAAAAGTAAAACTTAAACAAAGGTATTGAATCAATTATACTAATGTGTCTTGACATTTGGTTTCTTGATATTAATTATAATCACTACCAATTACTTAATATCAAGAAAACCAGAGCATCATAAAATAATCTACCAACATAAAAAAATAATCAAACATAGCACATAAACATAAGATAATTATTGTCTACTTATAGAGCAACAAGACATCCATAATTTGAATGTAAACATTATAAATCGAGTTCATATTCAACAAATAATGCACACATAAAATTTCCCTTGCCAAGCTCCAGTAAAAACTTGGATTCCAAGAGAAGACATCTCAAGATCTATCTCGTTGATTAAAGTTCATGTGTGTCGATTGGAAGGCGAACGAGGAGTACGCCAAACACATGGTTGGATTGGTGGACAAGATGCTGAGAAGCCTGTCGAAGGGACTTGGACTGGAAGAGCCCGCCCTCAGGGACGCCGTGGGAGGCGGAGATCTCGAGTTCCAGCTCAAGATCAACTACTACCCGCCGTGCCGGCGGCCGGACCTGGCCCTGGGCGTGGTGGCTCACACCGACATGTCCGCCATCACCACCCTCGTCCCCAACCACGTCCCCGGCCTTCAGGTCTTCAAGGACGGCCACTGGTTCGACGCCAAGTACGTCCCCGACGCGATCATCGTCCACATCGGCGACCAGATCGAGGTACGTACTTCCATGTTCTTCTGCTCGTCGCTATCATCATCACCACCCGTGAGTGCTGCAGATACTGAGCGACGGCGAGTACAAGAGCGTTCTTCACCGGACCGCCGTGAACAAAGAGAAGGCGAGGATGTCGTGGCCGGTGTTCTGATTCCCTCCGGGCGAGACGGTCGTCGGCCCGCTGCCACAGCTAGTGAGCGACGACGGCCCTGCAAAATACAAGACGAAGAAGTACAAGGACTATGCCTACTGCTAGTTGAACAAGATTCCACAATGAACTCGCACTGTGTTGGGTGGGGTATATTAGGCTCACCATGGTTTCCTTCTCATGCAACCTTCCTTTTTATCTACTACCATTTACCTAATAAACGCGTTGCTTTACAAAGATGGGGACTTAATACTATGTATTAGCTCTATCATAACCGCGATTGGTGTATGCAACCATGTTGTGAGGTTTCAACATAGTACTACTATAACTCTTCTCGTTCATCGTGATAAGAAATGAACACAAATATATATATATTTATATCCATGAGCATAACGTGCATATCACAGATCTTGGAAATTGACTGAACTTTCAGTGGACGGACCAAAAACTTGCTTTACGTGGTCGCAGTGCCTTGAAGAAAGCAATGTTTGTATGCTCATCATATCCATGGGACTATTTTTTGACTTCTTCCATCCCTGATTCCACTTTTTTACTCAGACAAAGTGTCATCTCCGATCACTTCCCTTCAAAGCTTTCTCTCCTTTCATGGCCCAAAGGCCACCCTGCACACTGCCCTCTAAAGGAGACTACGGCAGGCGTGGCATCCATCTCCCAATCTTGGTAGAGGTCAAACTCGAATCAGTGCCCACTCTCGACAATCGCCTTTGAACTCCATGCACGCAAGTTGAAGCATAAAGCAGGTTGGCAAAGGGTGTGTTTTCCCAGTGAAAGTGGCCCTCGAGTGGGAGCTCGGAGTAAGAGAAAGGTGGGAGAGGAAGGCAAAAGAAGGGAACAAAGCCCCGATGTCCCAAAAGAAGAGCCTCATGGCACCATCATGGCCTCCTCACAGATACCCCTCGAGGACATGACAACATAGGATAGAAGGAGACGATGCAATTTAACTGGAGTGAGAAGGCAGCAGCTCCCTACTGCCCGACAGAGCACAATGCCCTCAACCCGAAGCTTCAGCTGAAAGAGGAATACAAGGAAATTCCCAATTGGTGATGACAATTTTAGTTCGGATTGTAGTGGATCAAAGTCAGGTTGAGAGATATATGAGATGAAAGACCCATCGTTGACGAGATTCGACACATGGTATCATGCACGAAGTAGGACATCCAAGTGCTGCCGCTGCTGTGTTTAATGGCCTCTATTTAAGCTGGTTGGTAAGGCAACCGGAGGCTTGCTGGTAAACGTATTTATTGCCTGGTTTTGGCCTTTCTTTTGAGAGGAAACTGATGAGGTGGGTGGCCACGCTCTGAGGCCTCCCTCTGCATGAGCGCCTGAGGACGGGGAATCTCTGCGAGCCATCACGTTCCAAGGTTCCCCTTCCAGGTAGAGCGTGAAGGAAACCACCAACCGTCTGTTCTATTTCTGATCTCTTTTCCTTACTCTCACGTTTCTTGTCATTAGATCGCTGATCCAAGCCACTTTCTTTTAAGTCTGATGGCGACGCCATTCCATCATGATCCCTGATCTCTTTGACCGACGAAGGCCGCGTAGCCCTCCTTCCTCCCTCTCTCTCTCTCTCTCTCTCTCCCCCACTGTAACACTCCGAGCACGAAGCTTTACTGACGAACTCGGCTGAGCTGCTTTAAATGGTCTCTTACGTGGGATTGAGAAGTTGGAACTCGGAAATGTTGAACAAGGGAAATAGATGATATTGTACATTGACTCGTTAGAAGCAACTAAGAAACTAGCTTAAATGAGAATACACAACCAAAGATAGAGAGATCAAGAAAAAGAAGATACTTAGTTGAATGGGACGGACTAATTATAGGGAGATGAAGTGAGGGTTAACATGGCATCAGGTTGAGACCTAAGTCCATGTTTTGTGGTACCAAGCGAGGTTTCGTCGATGGCGACGTCGGCTTATCTGCTTGCAACCCACGCTTGCTGCTGCTAATGGAACACCCGTCGAGTGGCACTCCGAAGAGCCTAGGCCTTGCGCTGCTACTTTCTCCATTGTCGGGGTGGTGGTTCTTCGCGGAGCGATGCAGGGGTGATGGTGGCGATGGCTCTGATCCGGCGATGGTGAGGGAGCTACTGGACGTGGTGCTGCCCGAGTTTAGGCCCGCCCTGCGCTGGTTATAGGCGGAGGAGAGGAGAAATTTGGCGGAGGCCGCGGCGGCGGAGCTGGGGGCGACGGGCCGGACGTGATTCTGCACTAGGTAGATGATGTCGTTGTAGAGCTGCCGCATGTGAGACAGCTCCGACATCAGGGCCGCGTTGCTCCGACGCAGCCTCTCGTTCTCCTCTATCAATGTGGTCGCCGTCGCCGGCCCTTGTCCTCCTCCCCTCATAGCAGTATCGTTACCACCGACAAAACTGTTAGTCCCGAGGACAAGGAGGCGTGGCGATGAGACCTCGCGCCAATGGGGACTTGGAAGCTGTTGGTCGTCGAAAGCATGATGGTGGTAGAGAGGGAACAGAGAGGGAGACGAGGGCAACGGAAACAAGGAGGAAGCCGAGGCCGTCTTACGACGATGGATCTCACATAGCAAGTGCTTCTCCCCCTTCCGAAAGAACTCGTTGGCGAACTCCCATCTCTCAGGCACCACCTTGCGAAACCCCTGCATCACCAACTCAAAGCGGGCATTAGTTTGGACGGCAACACAACACGCGGGCACACAAGAGAACGAGAAGCACGCACGTAGGTGTTGAGCTGGCGGACGAAGCTGGAGAAGTTGTTGTGCTTGAAGTAGTTGGGGAGGATGTCGCGTGCGAACTCGGGTGGCCGCCACACCACGAAGGTGGAGACGCGGTCGTCGCCCCAGGAGACGACGTGGTCGGTGGCGGGGTCGTCCACCAGCTGATAGGTCTTGGTCAGGAACGGCGCCGGCACGGGTCTGTTCCCCTCCACCACTCCGCCGCCGCCATCTGCGGCGCCCCAGCACTCGATCTCCATGAAAGTGGAGCCGGAGCGTGTCTGCGTGGGTTCTTCGGGAGGGAGGGAGGGAGGGAGCATGTGACAGGTGCGGGAGTGCGTGTGAGGTCGTGCGATGGTGGGTTTTGTTTGTTCTCTTGGTGGCCTCGGACGGTGTGTGAGAGGAGGGAATATGTGTCTGTCCGTCTGTCTGTCTGTCTTGGAAACAAAGCGCGAGCGAGAGAGAGGGAGAGAGAGAGAGAGAGAGAGAGAGAGAGAGAAGAGGAGGAAAGAGAGATGGAAGTTATAGTTCAGCTTTCAAGATGAACCCGTGACCCTTCTCCTCTCCCCGTGGCTTTAGTTGGCTTGCTTTCGCTCGCTTCGGCTGTGCGCTGTCGAGCTCTGTGAATCAGTCTTTTTAAGGTGGTGTGGGTTTCGGACTGTGGTGAGCTTCCCCTGTAGGGCTGAGACGCCTCTTTCCCTACGCTGCTCTCTTCTTATATCGGTTTCCGAATCTGCTGCCGGGGCGGGCACGCACTCAAAACAAGCATCAGCGAGGGCATGGGGGTGGGGGGTTGACTGTGGTCTGACGCTACTTTTCCCGCCCTTTCTATTCTTACGTGTACGTCTTATCTATCGTGCTCATTAATATCACTTCCGCAACTGGGGATTTCAATTAATCGCATCACGGAATGCACTTTCGCGTATGAGTATATTGTTGGATCATCCTGGTTAATATTTTGGATCAATTGGACATGACTTTTTTTTGTTTTTGTTGGCATTTTATTCTTGCTTTTTTCGTGGAAAATATGTATTTTTTTTGTTTGTTTTCTACAGGAAAATTAATTCGTTAGATATATTCTTTTGGAATAGCATAAATTTCAGCATAAGATTAAGATTAAGAAGGAATACGAAGATGACACCCAACCCTTGGACACTGTTATATTAGTCCACATACCTCTTTTATCTCGGTCGAACAGGCTAAGTCGTTGTACTCGCCTTCCAAATACGTTTAGTAGCTTATGTCCTCTCTCTCTCTCTCTCTCTCTCTCTCTCTCTCTCTCTCTCTCGCGAACGGGGTGTGGCATTCACAGCACAGCCAGAAACCTTTAATGGTGCGTATGCATTTTTGCTACGGACATTCTCCTTTTCCGATGTGAGCAAAAAAGAGGTGTCTCGAAAGCTGCCATGACGCCACTTCATTCCCTCCCTCCACCATATCCCTCCCGCGATGTGATGAGTCCAGCTTCCTTCCTCCTCGTCACAGGCCAAAAAGCTCCGCCTCAGCTTGGCTCGCCGCCCTTGCTGTTCGTTTCATCAGGTAGGCGATGACGGGGATAAAGGTGAGCAAAAGAATCACGAACTCCTAGGAGATCAGCCGCACCGGTAACGCCATTCTCTTCAAGGCAGGCAACCTGTGCGCGATGCCATTATCGCTGATTCAATCACTGCAACTTTTTTACTTTTTCTCATCTGTCCTTGCGGTTTCTCCTCTAATGATGTCTCTAAGTCTAACATGAGGAAATGGTTTGCCATTGCAAGGACACCATTGTTATCTCCTCATTCAGGCAATTCTGAAACTGATCTTATTCTTCTGAACCATTTAAATGCTTTGGAGATAGGACCACCACAAGGTTCTCAGTCGTGGAGCACTTAGAGATCCTTTTCAGATATCCCCCCCCCCCCCCTGCTGAACCACTGCATGCATCGAAGATATAAGAAATTTAGTTTCGAAGATAGAGCAATAATAATAATAATAATAATAATAACTCTCAAACTAGTTTTAACTCAAGGAATAAAATCTCGTAAAAAAGACTTGATGAACCTAAGCGCGTCTCACACATCACTCAGATATGACGTGAAAAAAAAAATTCAATTCATTTATCAATTTCGAATGATCTTCATTATAATATTCCAGTTTTTCTTCATAAGCTCAAGTACCAGAAAAGAAAAGAAAAATTACACTTATATTAAATTAAATATATTGTCTCTTGTTTCTTTTGAAGAAGATAATATTATTGACCTCATTTAAAAAATAATCTTCTCTTTTTTATGAGTTTTTTAATTTATAAACCTTCGTCTTTATGTCGATAAATTTTAAGATCTTTGATTAATATTTTTTATATTTATTTTTTTTTGTCTTGAATAAATATTGTCATGTGACAACTTATAAAATATATCAATATCTCTAAAGTAATCAAATTTATTCATATACGATATAAACTAAATTACTCTGACATCTGTTTTGAACTTATTAATTAGAGTTTTATTTACATTCATAATTAAATAATACAAACAACAATCTTTCAAAATATTCAGAATTGGCTACAGACACTTTCTTTTCATGTTGGTTTTGGTAAAATGCAAGATCTTTATTTGAACTAAGCACATTTTAATATTGTATTTGTACTTCTATTTTATTGACAATTAAAATACTTTATTCGTATAAGAGTGCAATAATGACGAAGGATTAACTTTTTCAATAGAAGGTACTGTTACCCAACATATTGTAAACTATTGGTCTGTGAGAGAGGAGAAGATTCTGCTCTAATTCCAAGAACCACCATGCATGTGGCCACTGTCAACCATGTATCTCAAGGTCAGGTCGCTAAAATTAAAGCTCAGTTGCCCAGTTGCAGCAACAGTGTGTGCCACTCCACACTCAGGGGAAGGAGAGAGAGAGAGAGAGAGATAGATTGCCCGGTTGCAGCAACAGTGTGTGCCACGCCAGACTACATGGATGAGTGAGTGAGTAAGCGAGAGAGAGAGAGAGATGCGAACAGAAGCGCCTCGGAAGTATTAGACTAGGGAGCATATAGCCTGTTAAAGAGGAGTCCTCGGAAGCATTAAACTAGCCGACGATACAGGCTGCTAAAGAGGAGTGTGAGGTTTCCACAGGAGATGGGCGTGGAAGGAATCCAACCACATGGTTGTCTTCTTCTTCTTCTGTTGCAGCTGCTGCTGCTGCTAGATCCGAAGGGGCTCTTCGAGGTTTCTCATGTTGCAATTCCTTGTCTATTCTCCGTGGGCGAGAAACACAAGAGCTGAGGCAGCATCTTTTGCTTCTGTTTCCATGGCATCGTCGCTTGGAGACGCGGGAGTGCAGTCAAAACTGGAACTAAGATGGAGAGTCACGGGATGGCGGTGGTTGGCGACGCTGTCGCCTGTTTCATGTCCAAATTAACTGTTCTTCTCTGCTGCTCCCCGAATCGGACGAGAGAAAAAGAGAGGAAGAGTCCTATTGACAGAGGAAGCATGTATAGTGGGGTCGAGAGATGCATTGTGGGATAACATGACCTTTAGTGGCTTCTATTTGTTTCGATGAGAGTCAAATTTATAGCTACGTCGTCTACAAATTAAAGATAGTTTATACGAAGAAGAGAAGATTTCTTAAATCAAAAGAATATTCAAAAATCAACAAACTAAAAATATATTTTAAAAAATACATAATTTAATATGATTTGATAAGTTTCATCACTTATATCGATAATAAAGTCAATTATTAGACATTGAGTTATCATCTGACTCTTTCATATAAATTTTAAAGAATTTATGAATATCATCTTTTACCTTTTATAGAAATCCTAGATAGTACTCTCTTTATATACCTGAAGAAAAACTGATAAGCATAAAAAATATTCTTGATATCAAAATCTAAATATACTTGAGATATTTATAGAAAAATTAAATCCTAATTCGAAACTTTTTATATTAAGATTTCGGATCTTACAAATATTGATTTTAATTTTTAAAATAATTATCAATTCCAACACATCTCTTGTGAGTAAAAATATTTATCCAACCAAATCATATCATTTGATAACTCTACGATGGTCGATAAAGAATCACTTCGATAATTATATAAATACGTATGTACATTTTTAAAGATATTATATCTCATGAATAGTATAATGAAATATCCACCAGCTCCACCTAGAAAGAGAGAGAGAGGAATATGTAGCCTCGTATAATACATTCTAATATGTTGTTTTCAGTATTTGAACTACAGTTTGCTGGTTTACTCTTACAATAACTATATTATGATATTGTGAAGCAAGTAACGGATTGCAGAAGCATCACCACAAACTCGATTAAGATGTCGAGCTTACAGTCCCAAAGCCATCGAAGCATGAGAAGAGACAAAGAGTAGAAGCAATTCACAATAAGAGCAGCGAAACCAGAATATATATATCCTGTCTGCAGGATTCCATGACAAGCTAATGCCAAAAAAGGATTGTGTCACACCTGGAAAAGCTCCTATGATCTGATATCCTCTAAATGTTTCTCTTATATGCCGTATGTGATTCTTTAGTCCTTTGATGCTTTAGAAGCTAAGAATGGTCAAATGACTAGTGAAGTAGGGATTTCGCCATGGCTCAGATGTAATCCAACAGAAGACAACAAAGAAAAGAGTAGCCGATCAGGCCAGTCTGCTCTGAGAGGACATGAAAAGGCTGTTCTTATCAGATGCTACTCTTCTTCTCAACTTAAATGGGTCACGACTCATAACCCCATGCTCATAGTCAAACAATTATTGTTCTTTTGTAGGCCAATGTTTTTAATGTTAAGATATGCTCGGTCCCAAATAATAATTCAATTAAGGGAATCAATCCCCAAACCTATTACTAGGAAAGAAAACCCTGTGATTATTTTTCTTCTTTTTTAATATTAATAATAATAAGTATGGTATTTTTATAGAATATCTAATCCTTAGTTACAAAATTCCTATTTATTGAATAAAAAAGATAGATTTATTTTTTTATTAAACAAATTTCTCCATGGATTTTTCAGTGTGTTATCAAAGTTTTTTTTTTCTGAATTACCTAAGAATTTCAGCCAATATTGGAACAAATATGACATTGTTTATATAAATCCATAATTCAGGAAAAAAATATGATAACTCTAGAATAGACAATATTGATGAAGTCATAGTTAGAGCAATCGATATTAAGTGACATGCAAAAGCTAATCCTAGATAAGTAATTAAGACAGGATTTGATCACAGGATGTTTGCTCTAGTGATTACTTCTCTAACTATACTTGTCGTAAATTTGATTGACAAATATCATAATCATTCTGAAAAAGATTGATATACCTGAGTATTTACGCAAACCCGATGTACTGAATGACAAACTTTGTCTAAGCCTAAACTTGGCTAATTATGTAATATCTTGATTTGATTAATAAAATTTCATTGGTGTAATGTTGTTAATTTATAGGTAAGTGATTTAGACTCAATGAAGTTAATGAGTTTCTTATCCCATCATATTAGATCATGACAAATACATAGCTACTTAACCTATTCCAGAACTTGATATAAGGATATCAAACTTTCTATGTGTTCTTGTTGTGCTAAGAGCTTTCATTCATCCGATTGACTCAAGCTAAAGGGAGAGGGTTGCAAAGGGTGAGTCAATATGGACTATGGAGAACTACCCAAGCCCAACTATCCATGAATTGGCTTCTACCACACAATAAAACCAAATGGAACACTTCAAACTAGCTCAATAATTTAAATTGGATTTACAATCAAGTGATGAGAAGCTCAATCCATCCGACTCGATAGTTTGATGAGATACAATGGGACAATACCCATATTTATTAAACCAACAACCTAATATTTTTGAGGTTTTGATGTATATAATTCAAATAATATATTATAATGACATCTCTAAGAACACACCAACTCTCTATTAAGGAGGCGCTTCTTCACAAGCTTATTTACGAGTTGTATTGCAAACTTAAATGAGTGTTCAGTTTTTAAGTAATAGTATCTACGAATTTCTTTAAAAAATATCAAATCATAGTAAGATGACTATTTCCCAGTGATGGTTGGATTAAATTTAATATTGATGAATCATTTGTACATGAATCTAAAGAAGAGGGAGTTAGGTTTCTTTATGCTTATGTTTATCATAGAGGATGAAGAATGCTACTACAAAGAACTTAAGGCTGTCAAAGAGGACATTCAATGGGTCATATTGGAAGGAATCACTAAACTGATAATGGAGATGGATGCTGCACTGGTGGTTAAGATTTTATAGAGAAAAGCCAAACCTCCATGAAAGCTGATCAACATCACTAGTAATGTTTTACACTTAATTTAAAATTTATTTGAATATTCAATTGTGCATATGTTCAGAGAAGGAAATAAGTGTGTCAACTTACTACATAATTTTATGAGATGTAATAAGGTCATTGATCTTCGGAAAAGATGGCATATGCTCTCTACTATCTTTTGATCAGCATGACATTAGTAGTAATAAAATTTTAAGGTGATAGAAGTATATTTTTTATTTTTGAAAAAGAAAAATCTTGGGTTGCCTAAAGCACAAGTAGTAGAAGTAGGATGGAATTCGATTCACTAATTAACCTTGGTGATCAAGCTAAAGGTAGCTTTTAAGAGAGTGCTAAGAGATGGCTTAATTCATTTCCAATCCTACTTTCACCTTGTTTTCCAACATACCAAGGTGAATTATGCTTGTGGGCTGAGCCATGACAACCCTTTTGTGAATTTGTATGATGATGTCCACCACTATTAAGGATATTTTTCATTCATGAATAAAGTCTAAATCCCAAGTCACACTAATAAGTAGAGTATGTAGCAAAAATTCCAAGTGAAAACTAAATAAGAAAAAGGAAGAAATGACCAACAAAATCAGATGCTTTGTTCAAGATAAAATAGAGGATCTCAATTATTACATAATATTTTTTACTGCTCTTCCTGAATATATATTATGCATTAAATAAGGAATTTCTTTTTACATGATTTACTTACATTTCTTGTATTGTAACTCACACACTAATCAAAGCCGACTTGGTATGTTATTGCCAATGACTGTTTTCACCAGATAGAACTTCTTGTTCTCCTTAAACAAAAAAGATGGTGTCATGAGGACAGGCAATCCAACTCGGCAACCACCACGACATGGTGTTCATTTTGGTTCTTCATTTCAGTAATGATAAGCCTCATATGCATGCAGTACTGGGACCATTGCATCCTCTTTTTCTCTCTCTCTCTCTCTCTCTCTCTCTCTCTCTCTCTCTCTCGCTCTCTCTCCTTCGGGACCATTTCTATTTCATCTTGTCACGTATGTTGTTTCAACCATTTACTATGTCACAGTGCCATTCTTTTTAACATGGTTTCCCTTCATTAGACATTATGCCATGTTCAGCCAAGCTTGTCGGACAGTGGGAGCAGCCACTGTTCAGCCAACGACAATACATTCACATCGCATGGGATGAATCATAACATAGAGCTAAGGTTTTATTTCCGATAAGACACGGAATAAATCAAGCTTTGATAAAAATAAAAAAAAGTACCATGATGAAATTTCTTTGTCATCATACGGTAAGTACTACGTCATGAAGAACATGCGACAAAAGAATTCACTGCTGCGGCAGACACGCCACGGTAAAACATTGGAGAAGACACTTCTCGCCCTGCATTAACTATGACCTCCCAATTCTTATATATAGCCACCCTATTGGATTGGTAGTCCTCCGCCTAGCGATCTAGTGATACTCCTTTTCTCTGCTCTTTCCATCACCTGTTGTAGCTGCCTGTCCAATCACTCTCTTGATTGCCTCCGACTTCTCCTCGTCAATATGTCTGTCATGGAACAAATGGACGTCGACTTCTTGAACGCTTCTCCGGAGCTGCAGGTGGATTTGATGAACATGATGCTGCAGTTGCAGCAACTTGCGGAGCTATCGGAAGCCCTGCCGCCGAACGAACAGCTCTCCGCAGCTTCCCCGCAGGCGTTCCATTCCTCTCCCGCCGCGCCAGCCTCACCCGTGTTTGCAGGTCCCCACACTTCCTTTTCGTCCTCCTCGGACGCTACCGCGGCCTATGATCCAATCATGGGGCCACTGTTGAACGGTAGCCTTGCGGGCGACCCGTCGCCGGTGAGTGGCCCGTCGTCCCTCGCTCACGGGCCGGCCTCGACTGCGGCTATGAGGGAGATGATATTCCGCATCGCCGCGATGCAGCCGGTCCACATCGACCCGGATTCCGTCAAGCCGCCGAAACGCCGCAACGTGAGGATCTCCAAGGACCCCCAGAGCGTGGCGGCCAGGCTCCGGAGGGAGCGGATCAGCGAGCGGATGCGGGTGCTGCAGCACATGGTCCCCGGGGGCACCAAGATGGACACGGCGTCGATGCTCGACGAGGCCATTCACTACGTCAAGTTCTTGAAGACGCAGGTGCGGTCACTGGAGCAGGCGGCGGTGAGCCAGGGAATGGGGGTGGCGGCGGCCCTGCCGCCCACCGCGGGGCTCATCCCATCCCCCGGCGGCTACTCCTACTTCCAGGACATGTACCAGCTGCAGGACCAAACGTTCATGAACTTTGCCCAGATGTAAATACAAGTTAGTGGAGTCCCAGCGCGTGATTCATTAGGTAGCGAGGTGTTGTGTCGAGTGGTGTTCTTGATGAAGAGTTGATGCTCCAACTCTTCCACCCTGCCTCTGCCCGCCTCATCTGTGTATCTTCACCCGTGTGTGTGTGTGTGTGTGTGCGTGAGTGTGTGATACCATAGGACGGTTGGTCCGCCGTGTATGTTTTTACTCGGTTCACAGATTAGAATGTTTCTCCATCTTCAATTCTCTCTGTGAACCGCACATCATCATCGTCATCAATCCTTGCAGGTACTCGTTGTTGGGTACGTTAGTGCATGGGAGCAGCACGTGACACGCGGAGACGCGTTGGATAGGCTTTTGGTTGCGCCATGAAAGTGAGGAAGTCGAGCCACGTGACTCGCGCTTGCACACCGAGCATATAAAATAAGCGCACCTGATCTCACCAAGATTTCACGTGGCATTCATGCATGCATGCATGCCTGCGTGGCTCTCCTCTAAATCCCCTTTATCCTTCTAATCCATGGGGATCGGATGCATGATTTTAGACGACCGCGCTTTAAACTACGTGCAAGTGTCTGATTGGCGCCATTAAGATGCGTGCAAACAAGGGAAAGCCAAGTCAAGCAGCTAAGAAGGATATTAATATATGTGGCTGCAATAAATATAAATGATAGATTTTGGTATTTTGGCCGCGGGAGGGAGGTCGTTATAGTACTTTGTCTGCTGACCGGCCCTGGTGGTGGTGTGACGGTTGGAGAACCGTCGAGTGGTCGGTTGGGGGCAGTGGGGTCGGGCGGTCGGGCTGTCGGTAGAAGTGGCTTTTAAGTCGGGCGGGCCCACATGGACGTCGCCCTTCTAAAGCATCCAACCTCGGTCAATTATGACTCCGCGTACAGCAAGCCCGGGTGGGGACAGGGTCAACCGAATCTTTCGCATGGATTTGGTCAAGATAAAAAAGGACGGCCACTTTTGAGGCTGGTTCACCAGCTCCCCCCCGGTTCCCACTCGCCCCATCAATCATTAGCTTCACTCCTAAGCCTTCCTCCCCTCAATCCCTTCAATCATTCAAAGATGCACATACATGCCATTGATTCGATTCCAAGTGCGAGGACAGTAGATTCAAAGTCAAAAGAAGCAGCATTGTAGCCGTTTCACACCCTCGGTTGATGGGGAGTGAGTTCGATATGGACGTGAGTGATGATAGGGAAGTTGTACAGCTGCATTTCTCGTCTTGTGTTGGTAGCAGTATCAACAGTCGTTTGACCACCAGAGAGTTTCAATTCAATTATACGTTTGATTCTATCAACAAGCTTTCCAGCTGGGGCTGTGGACCTTCTGAAGACCGGATCCATCTTTTCTTTCTCTTCGCTGAGATCGTGTAAACTGATAAGCTGATGTTTAGTAAGTAGGTAGTCACCAAGATGGCATTCGAGCAGAAATCGAATCCTTTCCTGTGTACATCATCACAGCTTGAGATAAAGATATCACTGTAAGAACTGAGGAGTTAAAGAACGTTCACCGGAGCTATTCTGCCGTCACAGCATCAGGAAATCATCATCGGATGAGGGATGAGTGATCTGCTGATTTCTGCGCTTTGGACGAGGCAATTGTGGCAGGCCTTAGAGCCAAGAATTCCATCGCAAGAATGAACAGTTAAGGTGACAGAAGCTCACCTTGTCTGAGCCAATTCCTCCCCTAATACTGTCGAGGAGCATTTCAAGTATACCGAATACGTTGGGGAGGTTAAACACCACACGATATATCCCAAATAGCAAGACATCTGTTGCACAAATTCCCAGCTATCTGACTCGAGTGCCTTCTTCTGATCTATTGTCGAGGTAAACTGGTAGATATATTTGCTCTATTATAGCTCCTTAATGTTCTTGGCCAGGTAGAAATGCTGTCGAAATTTCTACTACCAGAGCTTATAGGTTTCTCAATTACATCCTTGACTATGACAGAAAGAAATATGTCACAAATATAGGGATTTAGGTTGCAAATATATTTTCCTCAAAGTGCTTTTAATTGAAAGGAAGAAAGGTCGTCTGTCAATTACTTGGGATCACCTTACAGGGTTGGATAAGGTGGAAAAGAGGCTGAAGAGTTCCAGAGGCTCATCACTGTTTTCTTGGATGCATGCTTTTCTTCCTTGACTCAGTTTAATGTTTTCTTTATAGTTCCCAATAGGATTGTTCAGACAATGGATCGATGGGCAAATGGTGGTGGAAGGCCATGAATTCAATTTCTTTGCAAAGACTATTTGGACACGATCGAAGTATCAGTTGATCGTCAGTGGTCAACATGGATTAAGCAATGGAGAGTATTTGGAGACCACAATTTGTCAGGGCTTGGAAAAAGGTAAAAAGAATAATTCAGACATCACAAATCTTAGCCCACCAGAATATAAGAACAATTTCGACCATTACAATCTTCCCCCACCATGGAATTATGTGGAGTATAACATTATTACATTACAATTTTTATTTCTTCGTTTAAACTGTTTAGAATTGATCAATTCTATAGTAGAAGAAGATATCTGATGTTGTGTTCTCGGAAGAAATTTCATCATCATCATTCTTCATTCACCCATGCTTCATGTACTTAACAAAAAGCTAATCTGTTTTTTTGGGGGACTAGTATCCGATATATTAGCTAGAAAAATATTTACCATGGGTAGAAAAATATTTGGCTGGTTAGAAAAGAGTTGAGTCTCGGTAACAAATAGCACAAAGAAGAAGGAGGTGGTCCTGCAATAGACCCTACCTTATGCTTTTGTCCTCGTTACGATCCAATGATGGTAATGAACGAGGTGAGAGAAACTGTGATGGAAGACAGTAGAGTTGCAAAAGTAGTAGAGATTATGATTATCAATCAAAATTGGATTTGGCAACCATTCTATTCCATCATATATCGTAAGTTATTTTCAGATAATGGTGCCTAAAACTTTGAACTTAAAGACTCTTTTAGATAGATTTATTATTATTATTATTAACAAACTTTAAAATATAATGAAAAAAGGATTTGTTTTTATATCATTTTAAGTCATTAGAAAATTAGTCTGGTCTGATCGGAATCATCAATCGTTTTAAATTCATTTTTTCGATGCACCATCGAGTTATATTTTTTTCCTGTCAAAAACCATCCTAGATTGAGGTCCAGTAAGCGTTCTCACATTCGTTCCAATAATGTCGATGATGGTGACAATGAGATATAGAGGAGGGGAAAGAAGCATGTTGGTAGGCTGTCATGAACTCTACCGCCATCAATTCCTTAGCTTTCTCTTTATTCTGATCCATACATCTCTTTATTCTTCGTACTGGTGAAATGGAATTGCCCACCTCCAAATTCTGAGTAGGAAGTGCACAAGTTATTCGTACGTTGAGCAATCAGTGAAATCTGGTGCTCATGGTAGAACAAAGAAGTAACACTGTCAGTCAGATATATGATGATTTCCTTCTGACCTTATTATTTTTTCCCTTCATATATGAAAATAAAAATAATTACCGCCTGTTCATCGATAATGACAGTAAAACAAGTTCATAAGATGCAGTAAGAAAAGATGTGCTCGCTAGCTCTGCCGTGCATTCAAAACAATCATGTGAAGAACTGAAGAGCAGATGGTCCACTAAATCTTCTTCCTTTATCGTAAAAGACCAGCTTGGACTCCTTCCGAGGACCACGGTTGCTCGGTTTACAGTCTCATGCTTCGATCAATCTCCACGACTGTGCTGCTCGCACCAGCAGTTGCAGCGTAGTAACCGTGTCGCCGCACGACAAGTGGATTCGTAGGCTGTGAGAGAGACCTCATCACCAGGTAACCCTGGTTGCGTGCTGGCCATGGAACACATGATCCGAGCGACGGCAGCCACGAAGACCTCGGTGATCTCCTCAGGATTCGGGTGCATGGCAGTGCATCCCTCCTGGCCGAAGGGACAAAAGGATGGATGAAAGGATGAACAACAACTGAGACTAAAAGTTCCTCCGACGAACCTCATCCGCAGAAAACACTGGCCATCTGCATTCAATACACGGTCACCACCTTGTACTGCAGATAACACACAGTGGCGGAGGTGGACCTTTCGCGCACCAACCTCATTGGAAATGTTGAGGCGAGTGCAGTGAACCTGCGCAGGCGGGGGGGGCTGTTTTCGCTGGCTACAGCGACGCCCGGGTTCAGTCCACGGCGTGTGGGATGTTGGGAGCCCAGTGATCGGGTCACATGGGTCGGTCACTCCGGCAGTTGACCGTTGCTTTCCTGGCTTTTGTTCTGCTAGATTTGGGGGAGGGCAGGGGGTGGACTCTAGTGCAGGCAAGCTCGCTGGGGACATGCCCACGTTGCTATCATTCCCTTCATGTGATGCTGGGCCCCACCTCGTTACCCCACCCCCACCCTTTCGCTTTGACCAAGTTTGCCTCCTGTCACCCGGAGACTCTGTGCTGGCCTCTCTCCGCCACCGCCGCTGCATCCGCTCCCACTCCCAGTCCCAGTCCCAGTCCCTCTCCCTCTCGACCGTCCGTCTCATCTAATAATAATATTAGTGTTGCTTCGAAAACAAGGCTACAAGTTGGAGGAAGACCGGGAGAGTTCTTCCACGAGCTTCTCGAATGGAAAGCATTAAACTCGAACCTGAGGCATTCAACACACGTCGATGGATGTATAGTAAGTAATATTGTTCTTTTGTATTAAAATTGTTAGAGTAATAATCTTTACAATGATAAGTTTGATCTTTTGAATTCGAGGAATAATCTTTACAATGATAAGTTTGATCTTTTGCAATAGGTTGATATTTATTTTACGATAACACACATGTATGACGGTTTGAGTAATAAGTGGAACGTAGAGAGAGACTATCCTCAAAAGCACGATTGGTATGCAAAGATGATGAGAACAGAAAGCCATATACTAAAAAGAACCATCCTAACCAGAATTTAGTGTTTCACAGGATGGTTGGCAATCTTTTGAGATTTAATGTTCGAGTAGTTCCAATATTAACCACAAGAAATATAAAAATCGATTTCCTGGAAAATCTAGAGTTCATGAGCACAGTTACAGCTGTATTCATCCAGTCTATAAAGCATAACTCATTGATTCAGCATATGAAACCCATCAATTCACTAAGAAAGGAAGGAGCACCAAATCATATCATTCAGGAGGATAGGAAGCGCAAATCAGCACATCAATGATGAATCTGAATATTTTGGACAAGTTCCTCATATCATCAATGGAGATATCACACAAAATTCCAATTCACGATCCAAGAAACTCTAATACTTCCACAGTTAATAACACATGTTATACCGAAAGAAAAATACTTCGCAAAGAAGATGACATCCATATGGAAAGCATCTCCTACGGGTAAATGGCAGTGCTGAAAACAGGACTACAAGTTTTGACAAGAAACAGTTGTAAACGCCGACACAAGATGATATAAATTGAGCTGCATAGATTTTGAAGAGCAATGAAACATTGCGACCACAAGATGTGCTCCAAAACCAATGTGCAACGCTAGATTATCCCTATTACAGAGTTTTCCTGCTAATAAAACAAAGGACTGTTCTCACAGCTGAAACAATAACATGGGCTTCTAAAAATTGTACATAAAACAAAAGGAAGCTCATCACCAAGTAAACAAAGGACGATGACTCATGCATCGTTCTTCTTATTAAGAAGTCAAAAATATTGATAAAAGTGATACAGCTGCTAGCAGATGTTTCCTGACCAAGAATGATAGAAAGGGAGTATTCAAGATTATATGGTACATTTAGAAATTATAGAAAGCAATAGGAAACCTACATCATGACATAAGATAGACAAATTCGTTCCGAAGAGGAATATGATTCTTAGTTCTTTTTGTATCTGAATCAACAGAAAGACCATTGTCAAGCATGGATTACATCATTGCATTTTTTTTTAAACTAAAATCGAAGAAAATCAGAGTTATGAAATGACAACTGAAAGAATAGTTAAAGCAATGAACCCCAGCAAAGAAAGCCAAGCTAGACAACATTTACACCTACTACATTCATCAACATGTGAATATAAACAAATCTGCCAAAGGGTAGTGGATGAGTAAAGAGCCTTGGGGCACAAATCCACCTGAAAGTGACTAACTAATTACAAAGCATTTTTATCGGGAGTTGAGTTGTGTCATAACTGAAAACTGGTTACTGGCATCCACATCCCAACTGACCAAGAGTTGTCATACATGGACACATTCAAAAACTCATTTTCCTTCACTTTCAGTTGATGGTAAATATATACTGATTAGTTTGTGCCTCTGATATGAATGCCGCTCCACTTAGCCAAACGTCTAATTTTCCCAATCTAGACTTCAATGTCTGCATGTCTGCGAGTATCTTGGTGGATTGCTACTTGGTTGTATGAGCTTGAAAGATTAATCTTCATATCCACAAATTAGTCTCTTAGGCGACGTTTTGCAAGATGTCTAGATGGTCTAGGGGCGATATGATCAGATCAACAGGATTGATCAGATCAAAGCAGTAGAATCAGAAACAGGCAAAAAAAAATTTAAAAATAAAAATATAAAATAACCAATAAATACAAAATCTATCAGATACTTCTAATGAAAATAGCTTCTATTTTTGCAAGGTCTGAATCTCCCTATCAGTAACATTAATAGGAGATTCAGCACCAGACTGCCCTTTTTAGATTAAAATGTTCTTCAAACCATAATTCATCTTATCGATCTGTACTGGTGTACCGACCAGCTGTTGGTACAGTACATATCGAATCATACTGACGTATATACTACTTGTACCAGACAATATGCTACGATACAACAAACATTGTTATAAATTGTACATTCGATTAGGTATCTAACTGATATAGAGACAAAAAAACTATAAATTCAACTAAAAGATAGCAATGAAAAATAAAGGACATTAACTCATATATTATTATGAGCATAAACATCAATCATGGTACAAAGATATTATTGTAGTAAATAACTATTATAAGTACCATTTTTAAACATCCAAATTTAACCAACTCTTCAAAAATAGCAATGGAATCTATTATGGCTCTAAAGCTTTTCTGTTCACTACAAGGGAGCAGAGCATCATTCATTAATACAAATAAAAATAAAGGAAAAGACTTTAGCCTAAAATAATTCCACAAAATTCAAGATTAGTCCCAAATCTAATGTAACTTCCATCCTCAAAAGATAAAAGGACTACTTTCTCCTCTCTTTTATTTTCTACTCTTTGCCTCCTTTACGATGGTTGCCAATCATTGCAACAATAGTGGCGGACAACAAATATAATGTTGATAAATTAAGTAGAATTGGCCAAAATCATTCAACTCCATCCGAATTCAATGGTGGTCTAGTGATTTTGATTTATTTTTATATGAGCCAAGAAATCGTTGATGCTCTAATCGATTTTTTCTCTTTGTGTGAATCTGTTATGTCAAATAATTTAAAAATATATTAATACATTTATCTAAAAATAAATAAATTAATTGAAACAAAATATTCTGTAACCCTTACATACTCAAAAACACTCCAGTTTCGCTCACAACTCGCAGCACTACATGTCAAACTAAGAATTTTGATAGTCAATTAGTGCAAGTTCGAGATAAAATTTTTAAATAAACTCCACCATTCAGCTGCAAAATTTATTTTATTATTAGCAATAACATACTATACATGAAATTAATTATATTAATTTATTAATACCTAGGGATGTAGTTGCCCTAGATCAAACTATCATTGGAATTCTAAAAAACTATCAACATTCTTATATAAAAATAATTCACGTATGATCTCATCTTGCACCTCAAGACTTGAAATCAATCTTACAATGTACTGATGTAATTTACTTACAACTTCTATATCAAACCCAATGAAGGTGTTCTTATAAAAGAATCCTGGGTTCAAATAATATCCTACTATAAATAATGGTTGATGAAATTGACAATTCCATCTTTTGTCAATGATTGAAAATATTTTCTTATACTTTTTTTCATTTACATCAAAAGACTTTCGAATCGTCTCATTTGCTTCATCCATAACCTCATAAATATATCTCATTGCAGATTTATTTTTGTTATCCGCCAACCAAAGGATTCGAACGAGTGGGCTCGTTACCTTTAATATATAAGATTCCAAAAGGACAGATTTATTTTTGTTATCCGCCAACCGAAGGATTCGAACGAGTGGGCTCGTTACCTTTAATATATAATCTATAAGATTCCAAAAGGACAACATTAAGATGATATCACTGGGCCTCTTGCCTTTCACTTATTTTGCTCAAATGTTTGTCACATATTTCTCCAAGATAAACATATTTCTCTGGTTATGTTTTTTCACAATGCATGCTCTGTAATGTCAAGAATGAAGTAGCAAATCAGGTAACATAATCTCTCACAAATTCCTTGTTATTCGTGAATTCTCTCATAATATTCAAAGCCCAAATATAATTATAGAGAAATCCAACAACAAAGATTGTCCTTTCTAAAATCTTTCTTGATTTTAAGAATATTTTCAATATCCTCAAATATTAAATCAATGAAATGTGTCGCATATGAAGTCCAATATAAGTGTTGTTTTTTTGCTAAATAATTTACATAAGACAAAAGATAACAAAACTGATAAGACTTAAGAGTCACATAGTTCTTCCATTCAAATTAGAGACAGAGTGATTAAAAAATTCAAACGATAAATCTTACCAACTAACACATAGTTGTTATAATCGACACATTGTCGGTTATAACTTGGACAACATTTTGTTCACAAATTTCTTCCACAAACTTGTTAAGCAAATCATATATCTTTTGAATATCGTACCGTATTGCCCGGTACGAGCGATATGTACTGATCCACCAGTATATGAATCGCCCCCTACCAAGCGATATCAAGTATTTGACCCCATATCAGGCGATACAGGGTTGTATAATTTCGATCGTTACCGAATGGTAACAATGTTCCAACGATTAATTTGACCGTTGGAGGCCTCCTCAAGGGTTTTTAAGCTCTTTCCTCCCCCCTATTTCAATTCATTTTACTCTCATACTATCTTAAACTCTCTCAAACTCATTTTTCTCACATTTTTCACTCTCCTAAACTCAACAAAGCAACGAATTGTAAATTAAATTAAATCATAAAACTTAACGAGGTATTGATCAAGTTTATGCACAGAAAAGGAAGGGGGAAGCTAATTGATAATTTTGAGCAAATGCGACAAAGCCCACACGACATAGACACAGAACAAAACTTATCGTATTCACAGCCATCGTATTATGGAGAATCTTACAGCCAACAATAATACAATAATAATTGTTCATACTTCTCCGAGCAACAATATGATATTGTGTAATAGATATGTAGCAAAAATAAAATTTATGACATTCACCAATACATGCCTCAAGAGCTGCCTTGGACACATGTGATTCATGACGATCAACCTACAACCATCACTACATTGATGCACCAATGACATATTTCTAAACCCTCTATGTCGTGAGATCAATTTCAGGATTGAGTCCGACAAATATATCATATTGATATACAAATACATAGTATCAAGGATCTCAATCCACCACTCGTGGAGGCCCATCGTTCGTTTTAATGGTAGAATCAAGTATATCTATACATGTGATTACTTAATTTATTTGAATTTTAAAGTTTAAGCTATATACAAAATAATCTAACAATTCAAATAATTTTTCTGTAAATAATTTAATAACTAAAATTGCAAACCTTGCACTAGACTACTTAAAGCCCAAAAAAGATATGTAACACTATTCTTACCTAATTTACATTAGTTTTACTAAAACTATACTAAATATATATTTATTTCTAATTTAAAAATCATATCATAACTTTTTTTTTCTATTTTTCAAGTATTTTCGAAGGGTTTTATGCCTATTTTAAGCATCTTGCTAGGTATGTTGTACTATACCAAGCAAAGCTCGATACACCGATACGGTACCGTATTTAGAACCTTGTTCCTAAAGAATAATTGTCTTGCTAGGTACGTTGTACTGTACCAAGCAAAGCTCGATACACCAATACGGTAACGTATTTAGAACCTTGTTCCTAAAGAATAATTCACCATAAAATTAATTATACCCCTATCTCATATTGGTCCAAGCATCTAGCATAATAGAACAACCATGCTTTACGCATGATTCTTTATGATACTTTAATAAATCATTTGAATAATCCAACTCTTTTTTCAATAATGGAACTCGCATCTTAGAATAACTTAGAGGTTTTAATCCTCCATCATATCTTCCAATAGCTTCAATCATCTCCTAAAAACTATCTAAACGATAAATACTAAAGGGAATGACAGCTTGATAGAAGAAGTGAACAATGTGCTAAATTGTTCTTCCCCTTATTTACTTATCACAAGCATCACTTATATTTACTTGTCTTTTATCACAAGCATCACTTATATTTGCTTGTCTTAATTTTGCTCCAGCTTGCCCTTGTTGTTTCTATGATCCTTGATACATATACAAGTTCATCGGTTCCTTTTTACCTTTCTTAACAACCATGGCTTCTTTTCTTTTTCTATCATATACTCTTTTCCCACTTGGATTAACACTTTTAAAATAATCTTCTTCTTCTTCATCTATAATATGTTCAATGCTAGTCTCTAGTAAAATCCAATAAGATTTATTCTTTTGTATATTTTTTTCAATCATATAAGCTAGCAGCTCTTCTTTTACATTAGGTAGACACTTCTTGCAAACTAATGCATTCTTGAAATTTTCTACTAGATGCTGCTTTACAAGAAAAATACCACCTCTAGTAGTCTTATCACAAAAGATGCAAGTAACTACATTAGAATCTTTAGGATCCTTTAGATAATTGTATTTTCAAGTAGAATTCTTTTTTGAATTTTTTGAAGAATCTTTTGAATTGCTTTGTACACTTGTCATTAATCCTAAAACCCTAATAATAATTTTAAATAAATATAAATTAGTGGTGTTAAAATCTAAATAGAGATTGCTATGTCCAATGGTTAACAATCTACTATTAACAGTAGTTAAAGGGGGAGAAAAGAGCTGTTAATAATAGTAAAGGAGAAGAAAAGTGTCACCGATAGTGAAAAGTGGGGAAGGAGAGGGCAACAATGACAGAGAAACTTTCGGACGATGGCGACGACGACCGAGGAAGCTACAGACGATAGCAACAATGACGAAGGAAGCTGCAAATGACAACCACAACAGTGGAGGAAGCTGCGGACAGCAACAACGACAACGACGAAAGTTGCAAACGATAGTTACGGCAGCGGAGGAAGCTTCAAAGGTGTTCGTCGGTGGTGGAGGAAGCTACGATCCTCTCCCTCAACGATGGAAGGAACTGCACACGGAAGCAGCAACGACATAAGGAAGTTGCAAACGAAGCTTAGGACGTCGGACTCGTCCATTGACGACAAAGGAAGCCTCGGTCCGTTGTGTCTACAGTGGAGGCAGCAACAAAAAGCATTGGCGGTGAAGGCAGAAGTTATGCTAGAGTTGATGGCTCGGGATCGCACGAGGGTGTAGGGGGTGGCTTTTGCGAATAAGAAAATGGCTAGTTGGTTCAATCGAACCAACTAGCCACTATTGAACCGAACCAGACTTAAAAGTCTGGTTCAGTTGCTTCATTTAAGCCGGGCGCTCAAGGCGCCCAGTGCTTGGGTTCACGCACGCACCCAAGCGACACCTCAATGAAACACGTCACCTAGTCCATCCTTGAGGCGCTCGAGCCTTGCCTCGCCCAAGCGTCTAGGCGAGTGCTAGGGCACCTATTTAAACCGTTGAATCCAAGTCTCCTGTTCAACAAAGTAGCATACAATGAATATGGTATCTACTCAACATATGATTTTTAAAAACTTATTTATACACGCTTAGATGCCTAGTGCTTTGAATAAAAAATTATATTATTACTCTATAATACTATAAGGTCATTCACATACACTCTACTTGACACAGGTAGGATTCATAGAAAATTGTACTATGGAGCAACTATGGGTATTAGTAAAGAGGCATTATTTTCTACAAAGGATAAATGGCGAAGGCGAGATTTGAACCCAGGACCTTGTGATAAATTGCAAGGAGGCATTATTTATACACAAAAGAAAAGAAAAGATTTAAGAACTTGGATATGTTATTAATATTATTTCCTTCTGATATTTCAGAAAGGGTATCTTTCAAACGTGCGATTGTTTGCCCTTTTTCCAATTGTGGTAGCACATACCTATTCTGATTATCATATGCAATCTATGACCAATAACTTAATGTCTTTGCTCTCATTTCCCAAGCCCTTGCTTCTGTAGGCATTTTAGGCATAACAAGGCAAAATTGCCATCCTAACATCAGACTCAACTTATCTACAATGAACTTATAAATAACTGCATTAAAAATGAATTCAACACTCTTAACTGTGATTCACATGGGGAAATCATCAATGAGTCATTAGTCGTTTGTCCAACATATTTAACTTATGCATTGAACTAAGCAAAAGTCTCTTATGACATTTCATACGATATACTGGTCATTGTGATACCAAATGCTGCACAATATGTTATTATTGACAAATACATCAGGAGGTGCAGACATATGCTGCCCTATATATAGTAGCAGATAATGTTGTTATCAATCAACTCAGTTTCTTGGTAGATGGAATGACCTGGAAAATTTGGTCCCCATGTGCTGTCTATTATGTAGATTGGATCTACATGACATGGTAAAAGAAAGTCTAAAAGTACACGATGAAATTAAAGGGCACAGATAACTCCATATAAAATTAACAAAAGAAATTGCACCTGATGCATAATTTTATTATAAAAAAATTTTAAGAACCAGATTTAAAATTGTTGAAAACAAATTTTACTAATCTTGAAAGCACTCTTGACAAATAAAAAGGCAAACAAACAAGCAAAAGGCTCATGTTATTTGATGAGAATAAACTTCGGAAATTATGATATCAAATGAGCATTCCTATATCTAGTAATGCCTTTGAGAATGACAGTCAAAAGGCAAAAAAACAAAATTTAGCATATGGCCATTTTAATTTTTAGAATATATAAAGGACAGCAGTGTCAAATAATGTGAAGAATTCTTACAAGTAACAGCCACATATAAATTTCATATTCCATTGTTAACTATTAGCAAGAAAGCTTGGCTAAACTCTCCCAGCGACTAGCTATGATTAAATTCACATACTAATATAATAGTTTTAATAGAATAGAGTTTAACAATATGGCCCCAAATGGTCTTCATCAAATCAAAGACCTTTTTTTTTCCTAAAGCATCCATCCGAAACCAAATCATAAAGGACAGAGGAGCTGGTAGCATGTAAGATTTCCTGAGGTGACATTGGAAGAAAAAAACAATCAGGCCTGGGCTAAAAAATTTCAGACCATGTAATATTATCTTAAGAACTCAAAATTTATAGTTTGTGAATTATCAAATCAAAAAGTTTGCTGATACATAGTATATTGGTGATCCATATATATGCAATACATTATGCCCACAATTAATGGTTCTAGGTCTGAAAGTTCTTGATTTGAAATGTAATTCATTAGGATGTTGGAATAATTTAGGTACATTCAAATAATCAAATTATAGTTTATAAATTAAGTGGTACGAATTGTAAGTTCTGAGATAGTTCTCATTGATAGTTACTATATGGTTCTTCTTTATAGTTCTAAAGCCCAAAAATAGGCTCAAATACCAGTCTTGATACCCATACTAGAATCTTACTGACCAGTGGTCCAGTATCACACAGTATGTTTTAGTATGCCCAACAAAATATACTAATTTTTTTACTATATTAGCACTGATTGGCACAATCAAATATGTTGCATTTATGTGGAGTTCATATATGGATAAGGTACAATGAACTAAAACACAAGACTTTACTACATCACTGAAAATCAATTATAACTTGTAAACAGAATTAAACTCACAAAGAAGACAGCTGAAAGATAAAGTGTGATAACTGATAGCTCAGCATCATAGCACGCATACCTTGCCTAGAAGAACTCTACATTGTTAAATAATTTTTGCTTTTTCAAATGATGATATCTAAATATTGTACTCAAGAAAAAATGGGAAAAGGACTATTTCGATGGTGAAATATTATGTCCAGCTTGCAACATGCTAAGTAGCATTCAAGGGCTCTGTGAAGCAAATATATCTCCTTCTAATGAAGAAATACCATAAAAACTTAATACGTTGCACAGTGTTTCACTTTATGCTAACTATCTTTTCGGTAGCAATTCAAGCAACAGAATTAGAAACACTTGAAACACAATGGTTATCCTCCATACATGCCAATGTTACAAGACAATATTCACCAAGAAAGGAAGGATACATCACAAGAATCTAGTTAGATAACTATCAACAACAACAGTGACTACGAAAGACACTTACTCTAAGTTCTAGCTGAGTACAAAACAGGAAAACAACTCAATGTGTGCAGAAAGTGATAAACCTGAAGAAGAAGCTACCATTAGGAGCCCTTGTGGGCCTCAATCAAGAGCTCGGATATTTCTTTCAACAGATCAAGCCGCTTCGTCCATAATTCCATCTCAGCCACGCACTGCTTCCTCAGCTTCTCCTCCAGCACTACCCCCTTGGAAGGATCAATCAACTTCAGCCCCTTCTCCAGTAGCACACCCGACAGGCACCGTCCGTTCACCTTCCAATACTCTAACGCTGCTTCCCTGATGAACGGGTACTTATCATCCTCCCCGACAGCGTCATCCTCCTCCTCCTCCTCCTCATCATCACCGTCAGCAGCAGCGGCCACGTCCCCGTTGCCATCCTCCTCGGCGTCCCCATCGGCCTGTTTGACCTCTTCGGACCAGATCTCAGTGGAGAGCTCGTAGATGCGCCGGTCGTGGGCAGTGGCGCTCACGGGAGGACCCGCGTTGGCCGAGTGGACGAACTTGCTCTTGAGGCGCTTGAGCTTGTAGCCGACTTGCTCCGCGGTGAGGTGGGGGCCGATGGCGCTCTTAATGGACGCGAAGAAGGGGAACATGGTGGGCTGCTTGGGGAGGGCGCCAGTGCGGGAGCGGAAGGCGAGGGCGCCCTTGAGGAGCGTGATTTCGTCGGGCTCCGACCACACCTTCTTCTGCCGGAGGCTGGTGGAGTTCCTCCCCGCGAACTCCCGGGGCTTCCGCTTCCGCTCGCTGCGCCTCGAAGTGGCGGCGCGCCCCCCGGAGGCGGCGGCGGCCTCGGCGCGGGGTGGTTCGGGGAGGACCTTCGAGGAAGGAGAGGTCTGAGGGGGCGAGCGGCGACTAGGGCCGCCGTCGGTGGAGGGAGAGTGCTCCGTGGCTGGCGGTCGGGTGTCGGCAGCGGCCGGAGAGGAGGAGGGAGATGAGGAGGACGAGGAGGCTTTGCTCTTGGAGTGCGAAGCGAGGCGCTTGGAGCGCATGGTTTTGGTTGGGGGTGGAGGAGGCGGGGGATTTGGGGATTAGAGTCGAAGAAAGGGAAGGAAACAACGGCAAGGGGGAGTCTTTCACATCTCGCTTGCTCGAAATAGAAAGCGAGAGAGAGAGAGAGATGGTAGGATTTGGACGGTCAAGCTGCCCAAAAGCACAAAAATATTGGGTTAAGAGGGAAGCTGGGTAGTTTCAATTTTGAGTTTTAGATCCGCTTCAATTTCTGTGGCAACCTGGCAAACTCGGAATCCAATGGCCTATATGCGATCATGGGTCGTATCGTCCTACCGACAAAGCCCACGAAGCCGGTCTATTTGCTATTAAAAACAAACAGCCCACGAATCCGGTCTGATTACTGTGGAACACAAGAAAACCCAGAAAACAAACATCGCCCACCGTGGGGCTCGAACCCACGACCACAAGGTTAAGAGCCTTGCGCTCTACCGACTGAGCTAGACGGGCTTACATTTGCGTTCCAGAGTTTTAACTATAAGTAATTGACATCAACTCAGAAACCGAAAAATATGAATTCTGAAATCAATTTATTTGAGTGAGTCGAATATAAAACAACACTGTCGATCTTTTAACAATGAATAGAAATACTCATGAATTTTACTCTACTCAGACTAAATCCCGACTTGAGTCATCCAAAACCTTGTTAAAGAGCATCAAATCTCAATTTAAACAAGTCAGATGTACATTAGTATGTACATTTTTTTGGAGTATTTTCTAACTGCACATAGAAAATGGATAAATTCAATAAATGCTGCACACGGAACGTCTCACTTCATTAAGCAAACAGATATGGAGTAATCATCTTCAAAGCCAATTGCGCAATTGGCCTCCCCGCGGTACAATACAGCATGGACAACTTATTAATATGCAGATCAAGGTTTACCTTGACCTGTATGATCACCCGATATAGGTGTATACGAATGTACCAACACCCGATACATTCTCGGGTATGGACCGATATCGGTATACAAAATTACTAACCTGTCATCTGACAGTTTAAATGAAGAAAGCTGAAGAATGAGGATGGTAAGTTAACTATTGCTGTTGGCACAATGTTTTGACTAATAAATAGTTAACGAGCCATATCTGTAAACAGAAGACAACATAAACTACAATAACCAGAAATTTGGTTCCATTGAGGATAAACACGGTTCTAATCAGCAACCTAACAAGCCTGGTATTTTTCCACTTCAAACACTTGCTCCAGTGAAATTCCATTTAACTGAAGAGGCATAATGAGAAATATCAGAGAGCAGTAGCTGTTGCAGTTGCCTCCACCATAGCATCTTGTAACTTTTGAAGGTGGCCATCCACTGAACTGGAATTTTCAGTAGCCAAGGTTTTCTCTGGTGCCTCCTGATAAGCAGCATCATGAACCCCAAGTGCAGCACGGCCAGATGGATCGGGATTCTTAGACCATGCTGCATCCCACTCTACTGCTTTTGCTGTACTGCATGCCACACTTGGCCCTCCAGGTACAGTTGACCTAGCAGCATTCTTTGGGGGAAAATAAGTTGGTAAGAAGTTTCCAAAATCAAATCCATCTGAAAAAGATCTGACAAAAAAATGCAATACTCCAACTGAAACTTCATTATTCTAAGATAAATGTAATCAACAGTAGAACAACTGTGATCTTCAAAATAATTGTTATCAGTGACACTAGTGAACGATTCTTAATCGACCTCACATAGATTGGGTTGATACTCTTTTTACTGCATCAACACTACAGTCAAGTAGGACATCACAGGAGTGGGATGACCACGATTCTTAATTGACCTCATGTAGATTTGGTTGATACTCTTTTTACTGCATCAACACTACAGTCAAGTATAACATCACAGGAGTTGGATGCCCATAGACCTAAACTCACCATTCTAATAAAAGAAAAGGCTGCAAAATTCTCAAACTCGACAACACCTATGAAGGAGGATCAGAAGAAAGATGCACTAAATAATACCTAAATAGTAAAAGCAAAATATTCATAGATTACTTGCCTAAAAAGTAACTGAGACGAGGAACTAGTGCAGATTAATCCCCATGCAACAGTGAGAGAACACTGTTGTGTGTGTCATCCTCTTAGTTAACAACTCAATCATAAAATTTGACCAGGTCTAGCATTCCTTTAAGTATGAAGCAAGGTATCACATAAATTTACAATCAAATCTGGCTATATGTGGACCACGTACTGAAGAACCAGTCCAAATCAACTCCTTATCATGGCAAGACATATCTTGCAGCTACAGTTTGCAGATTGACTCACTGTGAGGTTGGTATGATACAAAATTAGATCTCACTTTTGTTGATAAAAATGACTGATCATATAGACCGTGGATATTTACCCAACTGAATCAGTTTCAATTTCAGATTGCAGCACTTGCTTCTGTTCATGACTGATGATTATAAAAGTTGACAACCAAGCATAACAAAATCACAACTTGCCATTGCAGACTCTAAATGAAGAAGGGCCATGATATATAAGTGCTCCTGACTGATATAGAGCTAAATCCACCTATGTACATAATAGACACACCTTACCATGTGATCTAGGATGTCATACCACAATCAAGGCAGCACAAACCATGCTACATGCCAAATAATGAGAATGTAAATTTAAATTTGGTAGCACAGTCAAAGCAGGGCAGACCAAGATACATATATGCCAAATAACAAGCTGCATAGTGCAGGCATGCAATACTTGTGACAAAGAATTGACATGCCAATAAGCTGACACATAAACAGGTTGTGACATTCAGCACCAGGTCAGCATGTATCTAGTTGTGATGGTTGGCATGATTAGAATTTTAAAAAAAAATCTCCCGGATGAGCTATTTATACATTCAATTTGCAAAATGCCTGACATTCCATTTTGACTTGCAATTGAGAAAAGCAAAATAATTAGCAGTTGTTGGTTGGCACAACAATTCAAGAAATTCACCAACAATGACAAAAAGTTCAATGGACTTGGTGATCATCCAGGGTGAATGGCGCTTGAATTTGAAACTCAAAATGACCATCATAATATACTACGCTAGTCAAAGAGTGTCAAAATTATTGGTCCACATGATCTTGTCTACTCATAGTGTTTGACAATTCTGACTGCAATACCTTACTTCATGAGCGAGACTCGTCCTCTAGGCATGAGGACTGTAGAAGAATGCTTCACTCAAGTACAGGTCTAAACTTGGGAATGACCAAAAAAATTTGTCTTAAGATAGATGATAATCTTAAAAAGATACTCATGTAGTAGAAGGTAACCAAGACTGGAGAGAAGTTGCATCGATGACAATTGAAGGACTAGAGAGAACAAATGTGTAAAGGAAAGAGAATCAAAGGCAGAGGCAATGAGGTGAGGAGGAAGAAGGGGGCAGTAACAGGACAAAAAGGAGCAACAACTCCAGTCGCAAAGCTACATTCTGAACTCGGAAAAAGAGCAATTACAAAGAAAGAATGACAATAACAGCCAGAGTACACAAAAAGGACAAAATTAGCGAAGGAGAACAAATAGAAGGGGGACAGTAGTAGCAGAATAAAGCAGAAAAGGAGCAAAGGTATAAGAGGAGGGAAAAGGGAAGAAAATATTACTGAAAAAGAAAAAGAAAGAGGACAATGGAATGTAGCACAATATGTTCAAGCCCCTTCTCAACACTGAAAATTTATTCTCTATCATTGTTTCTCATATGGCCCGAATAACTTTTGACTTATTTCACAAATAAAACTAATTTTCTTGTTATGCCATGTCGTTCTGAAATTTACTAGCAGAATTTGAATGCAAATCTAACAATAATATATCCATTTCTTAGGCATCTGTGCATTTTTAAAAGGCTCGTGACAAGGCAGACACCTAAGGCACACCGTGGGGAAGATCTGAACGTTGACCCAATAAACCAAGATAGTCACTCTTGCACTGCAATTCCTTTAGTCATGAATTTGATAACGATATTTAGACTAGTTGATCCTTCGGAAAGCTTTCACTTCCTTCATCAATACTCGTGAAAAAGCATGCAATTGGTTGCTAACATTTGTGTAGCTAAATACTGAAGTCAATCAATTATTAATATATAGATAATTACTTCATGAAAGATCAATAATTTACTGATGATTTCTATTACCTGCTATGTGCTGAAAGGAGTTCAGACACAACATAAAAAAGCTGCAAGCTTAAAGTTTAGAATATAAGGAGACATATAGATTATAGAACAAAGTGGAAAGAAAGGCTTTGCCAATTAAAGTAACACTAAATTTGTCAAAAAAATCCAAAAAGTACAGAGAAGCTTTTTTACCTTTGGAAAGAATCTTTCAAATATTGACCGGTAATAGTATGCCTCTTTTGTTGTAGGAGTATTCTCAGGATAAACAAAGCTTGCATTCATCAGCATGGCATCTGAAACCTGGTCATTAGGAAATAAAAATTGAGATGCAGAGAGAAGTGATTACTAAAAGAATAAAATGCTAACCAACAGAAAATACATTAAAAAATACAAGGTTACAATTAACAAGGTAACCAATATTTTATGAAAATCTCAAAAATGTCATGCAAGATTTTGCAAGAGTTTTGGGTGATGATTATCTTCTCAAGCTAAGAAAAAAATATATACATGTTCATTTGCATGGTCCTTCAAGCCATCAATCCAGCCATAACCCACTCCATCACTAAATTGCTCCTTCTGCCTGTACAGGATGTGCTGCATATGGAAACAGATAATGGAGCTGTCAGATCAGGTATTTATTCATAAATTAAAATCGTGTGTTCTTCAAATCTACATTCAAAAGATCCAGAACCTTTGGCAAATAAGGATTTTGATCATCATCAAATGCATTGCGCAGTACCCACTTCTCAATTCGACCAAGATCACGTCTAATCTGTATAAGCAATACAGGTGTCACTTATGTATAAGCTTGCTTACTATTCTCTTCTTAAAGAAAGACACTTCGCCCAAAGTTTAAATGATAACACAATGTAAATTAAGTAAAAATAAATGTCTACAGATATTGCATTATTACCACAAGAACTTGAGTTCTTAAATATATTTAATTTGGGCTAAGTTAAATTGTCTACAAGAACTTGTCTTGTAAGATGTATATCACATGGTGCAAAATTATAAACTAGGTTGGCTTACCCACCATTTTCCATTCAGGATCAATGTCCATTGCTATGTCAATAAATTGCTTGTCCAGAAAAGGAACACGAGCCTCCACGCCCCATGCTGATGTTGCTTTGTTGGCCCTCAGGCAATCATATAAATGAAGAGCTTTAATCTAAAATCATAAAAGACTTTGTTCATAAATTTATAAACAGAAAAGAAGGTTACATCAATAAGCATTTTACTCACTCATAAATATGAAATATAAACCAAACATAGGAAAAAAAGGTAACAACTAATAACCACTTTACATAACAAATTCTATATGCAGTGCCTATAGCGACTGGGTTGGAATACTTGTGAAAACAAGAAACATGAACATATACCAACTGGAGAAAAGCATCTTGAGAGTATACAACAAAACATTGAGAATAATTTATTTCATGTCTCGCCTGGGCTACACATCAAACAATACTAGGAGAATAACATCTGAACCTAGAAGTATTTTTATATTATTTTCAAGAAATAGCAATTAAAAGTGTCATTTGTGTGAAAAAGTAGAACAAAATTGAATTAACTAACCACATTATTATATATTAAATCACAAACAGAATGAAAGATCTTGCTATAATTGCTCAAAGGGTTGTGGGGTTTTCAACATACCTTTCGACATGTTTCCGAATGAAACTCTTCTTTGTTTGGTGCTTTATGAAAATACAGGTATCCTCCAAATATTTCATCAGAGCCTTCCCCTGAAAGAACCATCTTCACCCCTAAAGACTTAATTTTACGAGACATTAAAAACATTGGGGTACTGGCCCTAATTGTCGTCACATCGTATGTCTCAATGTGGTAAATGACTTCTGCAAGTGCATCAATACCCTCCTAATACAAGAAAATAATTTGCATCAATGCCCTCCCGTTATGAAAAAAAAAAACTGACAATCTACAGAACATCATTACATGTGCCATATGCTTCTATTCTAAAGAAAATCAACAATATTACCTGCACTGTGAAATGAAATTCATGATGGAAAGTGCCAAGATAATCTGCAACTTCTCTAGCAGCTTTAAGATCAGGAGAACCCTGCACAAAAATCATGACTGATGAATACACTATCAACAGTAACATATAAGTCAAAATCATAATACAATGCCAAGTCAAAGCCTAAAACATGTCGAATCATCTTTTTTCCTTGCATACATAAAGAGTAGTAGATTAACACAAATAAATGTTCAATGATATTTTTCATTGCAATTCTTTAATGGACTGAAGGTTATTAGACTTCATTTTCTAATGCCTTGAAAATAAAGAAAATAAAAATTTGAAGACGAAATCTACTCTTTTCTTCTTGCTACTCAAGAAATAGCTTTACTCTTGATCAAGGTAATACTAACAAAACAAATATTGTTGTGCCAATCAACATGTGTCAACATGTGTCAACATGGACTAAAACATACTTGCTATAAAGGTATTGACATGCACCAAGTCGATCCATGCAAAGCATGATCCTAACAACATATATTACTAAAAAGATTTGATGATCATCTTAAACCAAAAAATTTCCTCAAAGTCATAAAATCAGCTAAAACCACTGCATTGTGCTTTGCTTGTAGTTGTTATTTCTAGACATAGTCTGCAAAAGTATCTCCGGGCATTTTATGCAGTCAATGCCCAACTTGAGACATATCACATGAACAAATAAATTATAACAACAAAAAAATGTGACCTTCAAGCCAATGCAGAAAGAATGTAGCTGAGATCCCCACTGTCTAGCAACTTTTGCTTTCGCCAAGTGCCTCGAAGCAACTGCAGCAACAAGTGATGAATCAAGCCCACCAGACAAGAGCACACCAAATGGCACATCCGTCATGAGCCTTTTGACAACAGCCTGGAAGCATATGAAATACAGAATAATGAATATGATTTATGCAAAAAAGACACAGGTGACAACAGCAGAAGCATGCCTTTGTTTTGTTAATGAAATAATACAAAAAATCACATAATGAATTGACTTATTTACTTTCACAACAAGAAACACATAATCAGGAACAGATAAAAGTGTACCAAAGAAGTCGCAAAAGTAATAATAGTGTACATGAAATATTGTCACCATATTATACAGGATGGGTATCAAGAACTCTCATGTATCCTGATCACTGTTAACAAAAAGGTCATGGCTACAACACACATGTAAATCCATCATAATTTCCTTTATGCTATATTAATTATTTAACTTTTACACATCAGAGCAACATTTGCATGTGATGCTTAAAACACAAGTTCTATCCAAAATCAGTCCCTGGTTCTGTTAAAAATATGATAGTGTCACATAAAAATACTTGGTTGATAAATGATTCCACAATATTTTAAAGAATATAAATCCAGTTAGAATTTTTAAGGCAGGAAAGGCATCCTTGTGTAAAAATCCACAATAGTAGTTAACACGAAATCCTGGTTTTGTTGCATCAAAAGGCTTATATGGAACCATACAATAAAATGTACCTACCAATTGATTAAACTGTCAAATCCTGTATGGAACAGATCCATTCAGCATCTTTTTGGAATTCAGCATTTAAACACCAATTTTTTTGTGGCTGCTCATCTACCTTTTACTTAAAGGAAAAAAAGATGTAATGTCACAAATGTTCTCTTTAGTCTGAATTACTAGCCCCAAGCCTTTTAGACATGATAGTGATGCTGACATGGTACAGCAGATCTTCAACAAATGGCAAATATTTATTTAGGCTTTTTTTCTACCTTACTGCACCACTAAAGCAATAATATGGACTTAAATGAACCTTCATGGTTAATGACTTGAAATGTAATGATGTACCATCAAAATTATGTTCATCAACAGACTCAATAATTCTTGCAGTGACGTGGACTAATGAGTTAGCACAGTTGCAGTGTTAAGCAACAAATATTGGAAATAGCAGTAGGATGATGATATGGCAACTAATGAAATGGCATTAGATGATAAGCAGTGTGTTCAACCTTTGGAAGAGATCACTTGTGCCAAGTTGCAAGTTGGCATCCCCAAGAGACCATTTATACTATTACACTGGGTTTTATGGGTTATGGATGTCCTGTGAGTTAATTCATTATAATTTCAAAACATATAATAAATTTTTCATGTAAGTTATTTATTCAGGTTAACCCTAGCATGATCATAGAATAATTGATGAGATCACAGCATTGTCCCGCCCATGCCTTGGAGCTGGGGCGTTACAATTTAATAGGCCTTGGAGGGAAACATTCCACTTTTGTACCCTAAAGGGACTATAGCAGGGTAATATCCAATTTGGTATTGTTGGGTTTTTCAAGGGCAAGTAGATCATCACAGCTTTTTAACCGATTTTTCAAGGGCAAGTAGATATATTATATAGCTTGGTAACATATACCCCTGAGGGGGGTTGGAGGAGAACATTTCAATTCAATGGATAAAAAAAGCTAACATAAGCATTCATTGCAAGTCATTTGGTTAACAACACAAGAAACTATAATGCAGGACTGTAAAATATATATTTCAAAATTTATGAGAATGCATGACAGTTTCCAAGTCAAAATTTTGAGGACTAGAGGAAATTGATAATATAAAATGAACAGAAGAGAGTCAGCACATGCCTTCTCAAAAGCCTCACGTAGAGCTAGAGCATCATAAGGAGCTGACGGTGTGCATTCTGAAAACCATGGGGGGTTGTACCACCTCCGTAGACCACCTGAAGAATATTTTAAATTCATGATCATGAAAGATATCACATCATATGTCAGATAAATGACTATACCCGATCCCAATAACTTTTTTTATTCCCAATAACTTAAAGCTCACATCCAGAACTTCAGAATTAATCATACAGTAACAATTACTTTCTTTTAACTGTCCAAGTAGTAAACCAACCTTTTTTGCTAGAATAGATATGCCCAGGTAGAAATGAGACAAATCGTTCACAGTCATCACTCAAAGCTTTCATTTCTGAAGCAAACCAAACAGATCCTGCCAAAGAACCAACACTGAACATTAATTGAAGCAATTCCAAATATCATACAGAATTACAGATGATATTTACTTGGTGCAAAATCCAACCAAAATTTTCCACTGACAATCTCATAGCTATAAATGGTTATTATATAAATAGATTACAAGGGTTAAAGCTCCAAACAAATTAAGAAACATTTGTTTCTTAAAAGCATCATAAAGCAACTTGATGGGGGGAAAGTTCACCCCCCAGCCACAGCTCGCCATGTGGTTACCTCGTCAGCACCAGAGGCGGGACCCAAACAACGTGGCAGCCACCTGAGCACAGCAATAGTGATGAACCCAAAAAGGGATTCTCTGCCCATACCGCAGAATATTCCTTTGGACCCAGCTTCCTATAAAACTCATTAATTTATTGTTATCAAGGTCAATTACTATTCACCCATGATTCCACTTTCCACCTTAGTCCTAACTTGAGAGTCAGAGGGCCGGGTCAGGCGCCCCACCTGACTTCGGCCCTCTTGCAGGTCAACTCCTCAGCGAACACTGGAATCACCCTCTCGACCATCTTTGGACTCTTGTGCAGACTGCCTAGGACCGAGTCAGGCCGACAAAGACATCACCGACAATCATACCATCGCAACTTATTTAAGAAAATTTCTTAAGCATGTGAAGTTACCTTAAAAGCTTCAAATAGAACAGGAAAGGATCTTTAATCTTCCAAGTCATGCTATAACATTAGAATAATACGAAAGCATCTTAACTTTTACCCAAGGAACCTCTTACGATGTTGCAGGAGAAAAGTGATTACCAATTTCAGACACATGCAGCAGCACAGGCTCCTGGCTCAGCCAAAGCAAGTCATGCTGGTCATGTGACATGCAAGCAAGAGGCTTGGCATGTGCTAATATTTAGAACCAATAAGCTACAGTTAAATGGCACAGCCAACATAAAGCAATATGGCAAGCACATGCAATTCATGTTTTACATACCTCTGGTTTCCTCAGGGATACAGGCAAAAAAATAATCTGTTCCGTGCCTGCATCTCTTCAGCAGCTTTCTAGCTTAGTGATCATTTATTAAATTCTCAAATTACCACATCAATCATATTTGATGTCTACATAACATCAAACTAAGTAAATGTCCATAACAAGGTAATCAGATTCTCAGATCTGGATCCAGAAAATTCAGAATACGTGATATAATGGATGCAATTCTTAAGCATGATATAAAAAGAAAGCCTCGTATCCCACTTTTGGAATAAAGTACTCCTTATTTGGATACTATAAGGCTGACAATGAATCCTGGACCAGTTAAGACTCATCATGTCTACCCTAGCATGCAAAGCAGAATTCTTCGTCATAGACAGATTTGTCACACGTTTTACTAAAGTAAGAAACTTAAATTATTTATCCATAGTTTGCATATTTATCAAGTCAGGAGTATCTTCATCTTGTTTACTTGTAGCATCCTCCTTAAGGAACACTCCATGATATTATTAATCAGGAAATCCTGAATGAAAAATGATCTCTAGAAAATCACTAGCTTTAATCTAATTTGAAATAAATTAAACACATAAAATTTAATAATACATGTGATAAAAGAAATTCAACAGTCAGTTACCACATACCGTCAAGTCCCCATCCCATATATAGAGGAGTAATGCCAATAGCATCCCGGGCAGCAATGAAACTTTTATCACGGGTGTCAAGAAGAACAAATGAGAACATTCCATCCAACATATCTACAAAATCTTCTCCGTATTCTTCATACTGATAAAAGGGAAAAGTTTATTAATAATGGTAGCAACAGCCCTTAGCAGATTAGAAAATCCAAACCTAATGATTTTTAGACAACTCAAACTGTCAAATCTGAGGTCCTCAATCCAAAACATCTAAAAAGGAAAAATATAAAAGAATCTCAGTTTCTACAACTTACAAGGTGAGCAATCACTTCACAGTCACTTCCAGTCCGGAATTGATGAGATTTAAGCTTTGCTCTCAATTCTTCATGGTTGTAGATTTCCCCATTCACCTAGACATAGTGCCCAAAACAAATCAAGATATAATTACACAGGAAGTATAATGTATCAGTATAAGTACAAACACTAACTTGTGAGCTTCATGAATAATAAACAAATGGCGCAACAAGGTTTAAAATTTTAAATTATAATGGATTTGAAGTATGTGCAGCACAGACTGACACGATTAGTATGTGTAAATCATCTCCAAGTCAAACAAGGTTGTAAATTTCAACAAGATTTACACATAGTAATTGTGTCAGTCTGTGTTTGACCAGAAAGTAGACTGTCATGCTATAAGCACAGGGCTTTTTACCATACCAAAATAATGGGCTTGTGCTAATCAGCACAAACCTCATGCCAAATCATGTCTGTGTTTTACCAGAACACCCTACACTGGGAAGTGTTTCCTGATAGCAATGCACCAAAGGATGTTTTCTTTCTGCTTCTTGCTTATTTGTCTCTTTGGACCTTGCACCTAAAATTAATGTGCCATTTTACCATCCTAATCATTTCATACATATATAAAATTTTTGGGAGGTTTCCTTCAAGGTTTCAATTTAAACTATAAACATTACTGTAGATTTAAAACATTGATGATGCTACACAGTCCAAAAACATACATGTGTCCAAAAGTGTGAAACTTATCTTACTTCTTAATTATATTATTCCAATATTAAACACTATATATATAAGAAATGGATCCCATGAACTTATAATTATTTAAATTCTCACAAATTTGCAACATAGAAGTCATATTCTTTGTTTTAGATTATTTTTCTTTTACATGTCCCTATATCTCCATGTCATCTATTTCAGTATCACATACTATATGCAATCTGCTTTGGATTATCTAGTCCATGTCAATGCAACATTGCTCCCAAATAACTGCTGGTATCCTGTTTTTGCTTAAATTTCTAAGAGAGTTGACAAGAAGTTGATATCTGGTGCTACAGTAGTGTAGAAATCCATAGATTAAAAGAAAATGATTAATTAATATTGTAAGTGTTGTGAATTGAATTTAGTCCAAAATAAGACTAGCAGTGGTCAAATATTTTGATTTTTAAACTGGTCAAGAGACTACTTATCCATCATAAGAAATGAAGAGTCCACAAGACCAAAGAGGAAAGAACTATTAATTGCCATGCAGTAATTCCGCAAGGTTGTTAATCCTATTTAGAAAAAAAAGGGCTAGGTTGATGACTAAAATTTCTATGAAGGCAAACACAACGTAGATTATTGATTGTCGATCATGCTTCATGACATCAATTAACTATTATGGAATGACCAAAGCCTTCCCAACTGCGTCCTAGTCAAGTTAGGGAAGTATAATCAAGCCTCATTGACCTTGTTATAGTCCATTTGGTGTATAAGAGTTTTAAGATATTTATTATATTGGCTAGACAAGTGACTAGCTACTGAGTCATATTTGAAGAGTTACAGATTTCTCTTTAAGTGGAATTTTAGAAAGAAATAAAATTTTCCTGAAGGAATGATCTCACAAAATCTATTTGGATAGCCATATGCATATCTGAAAGGATTTTAGCCTACAGCCTAATACTTCGATGCTATATTCCCCTTTATACAATAAACTTAATTAAAATTCATAGCTTAATAGTCTTTCATGTCTTTTCTCCTCCTTAAATTGGAGAAAACCCTGGTAGGAGGATCATGTCCCATCATCTCTTCCCACTCGAGCTGGTAGAACTGGATCAAGAATGGCCATGTCTAGTCCCAAATTTTTGAGGGACCAACTTCTAGCCTCCAACCAGTTTCCAGCAAATCTTTGCAGTCTGATTAGTGGCCCACTAAGTCAATTCCCGCTATAGTCATATATCAAGCTGATTTGTTGACCACTCTTGACTGATTTTCAGCTTATCTTCATCGATTACCAACTGAAACCAACCAATTCCTTTTCATTTCAAAAGTGTTGGGTCCCACATTCTGAATTGGCTTACCAGAACAACTCCAAATTGCCAGTAATTAGAAAATGCATTTAAATATGCTAATTATGAAAACTGAAAAGTGGTTGTAAGATGAAGAAAAGAATAAATCTCAGTGTTGAAAGGTTGAATTGCAAAGAACAAAAGGTTAAAAGGTTGAACAAAATCACAAACCGTAACAACAATAGACTTGTCTTCATTATAGAGTGGTTGATCTCCAGAAGTAGGGTCAACAATGGCTAACCGTTGGTGAGCAAGATAGCAATCTTCGAAACAATGCAAGCCACTCCAATCAGGGCCTCTGTGCTGCAACCTATTTTTATGTAAATGATGTTAGAAATGCAGATGAAACATGTTAATACAACCCATAGATTCTTGATATATGGATACTTAAACCTAGAAATTAGATCTTAAGTAAAGCTAATTTTGTAATCCAACAAAAATGAATTTGTTGGGATGTCAAAAGTCCTTCAAATGTTAAGATGCTTTAAAGTCATCAAGAAAGGCACATGTGATGATGTATAATGTCCTTCCAAAATGTTTTATTGAAAATTTTCGACACTCAAACCATGACAAGAAGTCATAATTGTCCCAAATATTGTCCCAAACATTGTGATCGGCTACATACTATTTTTTCCATCATCCAAAAATATCCTTAATTAATCTAAAAGAATTTAGTTTATAGTATTTCTACTAAGGTCCTATTAGATCTCCCTCTATCGATCCTTGCACCACTAATACAAAATCTCACATCTTTTAACTACGTGTTTGTATCATATCAAATGATTCCCCTTCATTTTCTCCCTTGTCTATACTACACCTAATTATTCAGGAAAGAATTTTCATTGTCATCTTTTCTAATAAATTCATACATCCACCTCAAAATTTTATCTCAACAACACAAGTTCTTGTACATGTTACTTACAACCCAACACTCATATCCATACAGCATCATTGAGTTAAACTGTCTTGCAATTATATATATATATATATATATATATATAAGGCATATAGTGATCACACAAAGCTCCCGATGCCCCTCTCCATTTTAGTCACATTTTTTCTAAATGGACAATATCATCATCAATATCTCCATCTTGTGGATTAATCGATCCAAGAGATCTAAGATTTCTATTTGCTGAAAATTCTTATTCATCCAATTTAACTATACCATTAGTTCTTCTTTGAATGCTCCTAAAATTATATCTCAAATATTGGTGTTAGTCCTACTTAATTTAAAAGTTGCTAAGGTTTCCCTCCATATCCCAAGTCTAGAATTAATTCAACTTAAACTCTCATTAACTAAACAATATTATCAACAAATAAAATAACTGTGGAGGTCTATCCTATACACAGCTAGTAAGGAAGTGCCCGGATATTTGACTTTAAGTTTTAACAAATTAATTGACCATATAACTCGATGTAAATTCAATCATGAACCTGTGATATTAATTTGATTATGTAAATTTTACCATTGATTTCATTCTTGTATGAAACAAATGTCTGTGGATTTTCAATATTTACCAATAGTGAAGGAATCTAGGCTACATGTTAACACACAAAATTTCAAAAACACTTGGCCTTTCATCGCTCTACATAGAAATGGATGCTCTCTTCCGATTGTAGCACTTTATTACACAAACAATATGATGGAATAACTGCAGAGATATTAATAGCACTTGAAGACCCGTGCCCAAATCTCACGCCCCCGGTCTCCTCCTCTTTTCTTTAGAGCACATTAAGGATTTAAGAGATCCAATGGTATTGTCAATTGGTTTAGAAATAACAGTCTTGCATTTTTTTTCCCCAGAAAAAAGCCTCATACTTTTTTGAAGAAACTAGCAACATAAAATTGAGCCTAGCATCCAATCTTACCCGGGACTGCTGTAAACTTCTATCAAGAAAAATGTAATATACATGTTAGCTATAACAGAGTAATAAATGACTTACAACCTACGTTGTAAAGGTGAGCAAGACTCCGCAAAATCTAACATGGAAATCATAAATGCATATTGGACTCGATGAGAAACACACCATTTATCGCACTACATACAAATAAGAGAACATACTGCCTGAAATCGATCCTAAACACATTAAGAACAACATTTCACCCTCCTTTCCTATCGAACAATGTTGAGCAATTATTTAAAGATTCTTCAATCGGAAACAGGAAGGCGAGACTAGGGAGATGACAATAGACTCGGTGGGAGAAAAGAGGACCTCCGGGAGAGCTCGATGATGCGGGATCTCTTGGCAAGCGAGGAATCCGCGCACCCGAGCACCGCTAAGATTCCACACATGGCGAACGTTCTCTCGCTCGCTCACCGGCTTCGCGTGCCGTAAAGAGACGTGAAGCAGCAGGATTCGACCGGTCAGCTCGCTCGCCTCCGCCCACCACCCATCACGGGAGCGATATATGATCGAGGGACGGAGAGCGAAGGAGAGAGAGGCAGGGATACGAGGACTTAAATCCAAGCCGTTGATGTAGAGAGGCACGAATCCTAGTCTAGGGCATCTTATCGCCCGCATTTGTGAGACCCGATCCGGGGATCGCCAAACAGATCAGCTACACCATTGTGATGTTCAAAACAGCAAGGAAGCGAATCACTATTTGACGCGTTTCTACATAAACCCAAATCCCCAGACGAAAGCGGACAGTAATTCCATGATCGGCTGCCGTGGTGGTGGGGCCACTATGTGAACAAGTCTAAGTTCTTTGTTTGGTCATTATGCATTCGGAATGATTATGTCGTTGAGCGAAGGAGAGAATTTTTGTTTTATGACTAATTCGAGTGTTAGATATTTATGTGATAAATGCTTACGTTTTGAGCGAAGCAGAACGATTACTTACTTGTTTATGCCATAAGCAAATATTAAGTGTTGGATGTTTTTGGTTCACACGTATCTTACTATTTTGATACTCGTGTAGAGGAGATATGTATCATGTACCAAGAGATATCTTGTTCGTATCGTTCATGTCGAGCATCTTTTGCTGATGTATGGGGAGGTAATTTACCTAGCTATGGTGCATCTAGGTGGATACATCATGAACGAATATTTTACCTAATTAAAATATATTTGAGACTTTGATATTTATATTTTGAATAATGCATCATGCACAATAAGATGTTTTATTATATAGGGTATCTAATGCTTTGATTCTTTTATCCTATATGATGGCATTGAATAATTTTTTTTTATTTATATATATTAATATATATATGTTTGCATATGCTCATGTCCCTAATATTAATATTTTTACCCATAAAATAGGGTAGTGATGACTTAGTTTGCTATGACTTCTTTAGAAAGTATACTACTGTAATATAACATGCACATAAAAAGATCAATTTTTATGTCGAAATAATTTAAATGCATATGTACAAAGCAATAATCATAACACATATATAGACTTTTACACCTCATATCATAGTATATACATATTTTTTCATATCACACATGATAACATACATATATTGTACATCGTAACATATATACACATTACACATTGTAATATATATATACTTTGTGTATCATAATACGTTTGTATATTCTTACATTACATGTCATGATAAATGTGTCCACTCTCACACTATACGTTATCATATATGCTGCACATTACACATTGTAATATATATATATACTTTGTGCATCATAATACATTTGTATATTCTTACATTACATGTCATAATAAATGTGTACACTCTCACACCATACGTTATCATATACACATGATATAATAGATTTTTTATCATAATTTATTTATTTTTATGTTTATAAAGTGCATACATTAGCATCGAGCTTATATGTAACTCATGGCATTTGTATCAATTAAAACATATTTTTTCAATACACTAAGATTGTTATAATTCGTATGATCACTATTTTATAATAAATGTTATGCTTACTTGGTTCAACTCAAAATTAATATGTTAGTAAAGAGTCACAATCCTCAATAATCAAGTTTATTAGGAAGCTGTAAACCTATATAATTTGGAGTATAAGGTCATGAGATGTCTTAATTTAAAACCCTAGATCTTGAAATACTCTTATCCAAATTAAACTATACCTAACCTATAAATTCATAATTATTTTTTTAATAATTCATTCCATAATCAAATGACCCGTCTACTATCAATTAGATAACTATATGATTCTATGAAGCAATATTATTTTATTATTCTTGCTAAATAAATCATCTTGTATTGTCATAAAATTTTACAAAAAACTCAGAAGATATATCAAACTAAATACACACCAAATTTTAGTTTAAAATAGAATCATTTGAGGCTGAACGACTCTAAATTCAACTACTATTACCTATTTTATTATGTTAAAATTTGATTGAGACTATCTAAAATTTTAAACCTTATATATGTGAATACATATACCATATTTACTAAATTCTAAATCCTACATAACCTTAAGAGATTTAAAAAAATAAAATATAATCATATCCCTAAGAGGATCAATTGAATAGAACTTCTTGAAAGTGATAGATTTATAATTTAAATTACAAAACTCAAAGTCATTTCATAACTCATAGAATCTTAACTTAACTATACAAAAAAAATCAAAAAATTAGATCTTAATTTAAACCCTAGGTCACTTAAAATCAACTGAAAATAGCAATCTACATACTATAAAGCTAAAATTTTAAGTACAACAAGAGAAGAATCTAGTTTTTCTTATCATAATCTTTTTAAAACCAAGGTTCTTAGAGCTTAAATGAATAGAGAACCTAGCTATTGAGGAAAAATAGATTAAAAAAATTGGGTAAATAAGTCATGCCCTTTATATATATTTCGGACAACATTTCAAATTCTTTTGAAAGCATGTACAACATTAAAATCGATACCATGAGTATACTATATCATATTTAGGAAGTATATATTTCATAAATCATATCTTTAAGTATTGATAATATATGCATGTTATTTGGATTTTTATTGATATATTAGTTATGATTCAATATATGTGAACTTGGGCGCTACATGTCACCAGTTATATGAAAAGGGGTATAATAATCCATATCATCTCAATCACAGTTATGACCCATTGGATAATACTAACGAAGGCTTCAATAGATATAACGATTTTACTCGGACCCTCATTGAAAAATAATATATAATTATTATGGATTATATTATGGATCTCTAATCGACCCACATATTAATGCAAAGAGGAAGATAAGAGCCTCTAATTTGATGCCATTTAATACGACTATGATTAAAAGAAAAATCTCTTCGCCCTCTTCTGACTTTTTCGGGATTTAATTTTTTATAATATTATTTTAAAATATTATCTCCTAGTACAAAATTGATATATTTAATTTTGATCATCAATCTGATATAGTGAAATTAATATGACCTAACTTATTTTTCTATGAGTATTGTTGTATTTAGAAAAAAGAATAAACTATTTACGGAGGTGATGCAATTTGGGAGACATGACTAAGAATTTTGTCTCAAAATAGAAAATATATATTTCTCATTTTAGTTTGTTCATATGAAACCCCTCTCACGGTTAAATGAGTTTTCGCTTATTTTGGATGGAAAAAACACTTAAGATGTTTTGAGTATTTATATTAATGAAAACACACACAGTGACGTTGCCCTATTTGTTATCTATTATACATCTGTTAGTGATCACATAAGGTTGCTTTCCTCTTTGGATAGATGTCTTAGGCGAGTATGGAATGCATAAGTTGTGTCTTCACTAATAAAAGATAATTGACATTTCACACTATAACAAAAAATTTGAGAGTTTACAAGATGGTGGTGAAACTAACAAAGTAATAAATACAAAGATAACGCGTTTCTAATATCAAAAACACACAAATGAAAACAGTTTAGTAACATATAGTGGCTAAAAGGATATTAACAAGTGAGTACGACAAAATGTTTTGTCTTCATATATTATATCACCAATCTAGAGAAATTTAGATTGAGTGGAGGAGATCATTAATGGATGCATGTGGATAGTACGAAAAATAAAATATATTCTTGCAAATATTTGTTTGATGAATGTATTAGGTATACATATTGTTATAAGTTATGAGATCATATAAAATGGAGGATTTTCATAATATGTATATAATTAAATAAAAAATAATAAAATAACAAAAGGTGGTCAAAATAAATTGATAATACGGGGATAAACAAGATAAATATTAAATTGATATTTTTTTCACAATCTATACTCCGAGAGATGAAAAATTGTTTCTAGAATACAAAGAATAATTGCATTATGATATAATAAAAAATGATAATAAAACTTTATGAGTAAATTGTCAAAGAAAGATTTTAATTTTGAAATTTTTTCGTAGAATGATCCCATTTTCAAAAATTCTCATAGAGCGTCTTTTTTCTCATAAATAATAATTCTATCCATATGACATAATTAAGCAAAGTAATATGTTCAAAAATTTATAAAATAATATTTCAAACACATATTTTATTGAGTTTGATACATTACCACATACCTATTGTTTAGGTATAGAATTTATAGGATAGACTTAGTATCATTCACCTAAGGTATATAAGTCACATTAAATAAATTATAGAGAAATGTTCTTGATGAAACATCCTACTAGTCGACAATTATACCTAAATAAGTAGTTATAAATTCTAATTTTATTATAAGCATCCATGTGTATAGTTATATACAATTTGTATAAAAATGATAAGAAACCTAAAATATGACTTAGGGAGATTAACCCAAAATAATATATATGTAAATATGTAAATATTAATTTCAAATAAATAATTTTTATTATTGTTGTATATGTATTCTTTAATATTTAGTTCGGGCAAAAATGTATAAAATATAAAATATATTTAATATTTCTTCACTTGGAGCCATAGATTATTAACATTAGTTAGTATTTTGATCAATGGTGAGATCATCCTTTAAGCATATGTATAATTTTTAAGATTTGGTAGGGAAATATATTTAAGTTTGCTATAATGTTATAAAGGTGAATTTTTAATAAAACTCATATCTCAAAAAAATATCATGTAGTACTTATTGTTATATCAAAAGATCATTTTATCCTTATTTTTATCGAATTCGTTGTTACGTTTATCTTGCACCACCGTATGTCATTTCTGTCATTGTCTTCTTTTTCTTTTATCTTGTTAGATCTATATCGCTTTCGTGAGTCTTGTTAGACTCTCCTCACACTGTGAGGAAAGACGAGGCAAGATGACAAATACGAAAACACAGGATAAAGTAATTATTTATAAAAAAATATTTTACTAATTTTTTTAAAAATTAGAGTGTTCCATGAAAATTTATCAAAGATAATTTTTTATTCGAAAATTCGCCGATGTTATAATATTATATCCCTAACCCTTTTTTAAGGATAAATATTTGACAGAGCTCAGTGGAGGGCGAAAACAGCGGTGACGGATAGCTTGGGGTTGATTTAGGACATCATGAGGCCGGGGATCGCCGGCGCCGTCTTCGGACCGGGGTGGAGGTTGTGGGTCAACCCCGTCGTCTGTAGTGTCGTCAGGGCCGACGCCGTCGTCTGTTGTGCCTCCCCGGTAAACCCTTCTTCTCCGTCCCCAAGTAAATCTCCTTGGTTGTTGCTCTGCGACTCGTACGGTTCGAATTGGCTCGACCGATGGAGCGATATCTAGGGGTCTTTGCGTTGTCTGTAGTGTTGTCAGGGTTTCCTTCCTCCACTACCTCCCCGGTAAGCCCTTGTTCACCGTCTCCAAGTAAATCTCATTGGTTGCTACTCAGCGACTCGTTAGGGTTCAAATTGGCTCGATCGAAAGGGTGATATCTCGGGATCTTTGCGTCGCTTGTGGCGATCATGTTCAATTGCGTCGACATTACTACTTGTCGTGCGGAGAGGGCGAATTCTTCTACCTCGATAAGTCGATAGGTTTTGGACCTGAAGTTGGGCCTTTGGTTGGGTGGGAATCTTGAGTTCGGTGAAGATGCAACTGACTTAGATTGTTGCAGTGCCCATGCTGCTGATGTTGCGTTTCTTGCACTTTTTTACATTGTTTGTTTCAGTTAATCGAGTCATAATAAATTATTATTCATTGTCTACGATGCAAGAACTTTATAAAGCTGTTACTTTAAGAAGCTATTCTGCTTAATGTGTTGTGTAGATTGGACTAGTTGAACTCAGTTCTTTGTAATGCGAGTGCAATTTAGGTAAATATAATTAGGAACATTAAATTCCTAACTTAACTTTTGGCTATGACATTTCATGAGTCTAAATCTTGATTTGCTATGGCTTTTGGTTAAGAACATGTTGTAGAAACCCCTCTATACTTGTTCAATTAGATCATCCAGTTATTTTATCTTATATTTCCTCATTTTGTGGTTATGGTTTCTTTTTGCTATCTAAGATTTTTCCATTTCAATAGCTATATCTTTGTTCTACCAAAGTTCGGTCATAATGCAAATGTAAGATTATTGTAATGATTGCATAGTAGTGGAGATATCCATGATTTATGCCTCTAAACAATGGATGTTTGAGTGCCATCATCACCTAAATGTTCTCCAAGCGTTTGACCGTCTTATAGTGTAATGAACTGAATGCAGTGAATGTGAACTTTTGGTGAATGTTTTAGAATGTGCCTACAACATGCGGATGGCCAAGGTGTCTCATATGTACATGACCCTGTGGCTGTATGTGCAGGTGCATATGCTATTTCAAGAAAACCAGAAATTAGAAGCTTCTTGAAATACTGCTAAATTAGACACTGATGGAGGTTAAAGGAATACCTAGCAGCACTTTGTGATTTTCATAATTCGAAAGAACATATTCAAGTATGAGATGACTTTAATACTTAGTCAAGAACTCATCTAAGTTAGCTGAATTGATAAGCACTGACTAGAGCTCCAAGAAAGCAAATGGTTTTCATTGCTTTATTCAGTTTGTATAGACTGTATTTTAGATCACTACTGTGGCTTGTGCAACAAAAGGGTGCCACCTAGTGTGTATCTGATGTGGCACATGAAGTTAATTTGTAGTTGTATACGGACTTCTACGAAGATCACATAGGCCATGCTAGGTGTTGTAAGGTGTTTGTATCAGCAAATGTGGTTTGCATTGACCATGTTCTAGGCATTGTTATTAGTCTTGCAAAATACTATAGTTCAACTAGTCATGAGGTGGCTATCTAAAGTTTTGTAACGTTTCCATCCAAGGATGATATTATTGTTTAGGAGATTGATTATTCTGGGAGTCATTATCAAAACTAATTGTAGTTTTTAAAATTTAAATGATTAAGTTGTTTACTGTATGGTTGTAAAACTAATAATAATCATACATCATGAAGGTGTCTTCTGCAAGACATAAGGCTGTAACATTCAACTGAGGGAAAATAATCTGTTTATTTTTAGTTCAGAACTATAGAAGGCTTAGTGTTACTAATGTTTAAATATTTTCTATTATTAAGACTTCCTTCCAACAGAACTTCCGTTAAACCAGGACGACAAGCGAGAGAGGGTTTAATTTTTGACTCTATAATAAAGTTGTAGTATAGATTGTTTGACACATTGCACAAGACTCGCAAGCTTTGGACGAGGAGTCATTTGAGATTTAAAGAAAACACTACTTTTTTTTGTTCATACATCCATCTGATTTTATAAACTCTGTTTGGAGAACATATTTACTTGTAAATAGAAAAAAAAGAACATAAGATATGCAGCAAATGGAAACTAAAGCTATGGTATCATGCATACGATTATTGGAAAAAAAATGGTGCTGAGTTCCATGAGATGCTTGGCAAAGAGCCAAATACTCTAGTTGGTACATCCTGAGCAAGTCGAGCAGATTGTGAAGTTTCTTGCTAGGAGGCATCACTCTTCTCGAAGGAAGAGTGGAAGGGCTCCTTTTTCAGTAAATTCCAAATGCATTAGCACCTGTTATTCTCCAGATCTCTTAAAAAATGACTGCCAATTTTGAGTTTTCGTTTCTTTTACAACTTAATCAGAACACGACAATAACTTGGGAGGCAGGTTACTCATCAGATTCCAGTATGATTTCTTTCTTTTCTTTATCATCGTCTTGCAATCTTAGTTCTTGCAGGTTGAAGCTCTAACTTTTGACATATGCTGTGTCTTTTTTTTCTTCAGCGTAGCAGTAGGCCTGCTGCTTATACAAGAGGCACCCACGGATAAGGGTCCGTATGGAGGGGAGTTGATGGTGCTTTGCAGTGGTGCTTGTTTTGATCAGGTTTGACTTCTCCAAGATATGGACATAAAATCTTTGGAGATAACGTTCACTGATGTTGACTTTGTTTGCAGTGGGCTTGTATATTGGACTAGTCATTCTCACGATTGCGTGAGAAAATTTGTTGGGAATGCATGGGGAAGATAAAGGTAAAGCGACTAATCCTCTTACGAAAACTAACGTGTCAAATACAAAAAACAGTAGTAATTTCCCCAAATTTGTATTTATGTAGATAAATCGAGTGTAAATTAGCCTGTTTGGTTGGTGTTCAGAAGATGCACTATGGTTAATGACCCAGTGCTTATTGTTTTGAAGCAAATGTCTCGTACCTGCGAAAGTGTCCTCACAAAAAATGTGCAAGGTCCTGATTCGTCTTCCCTGGCCTCTCCCTTCGTCTTGTAATTATGTGGTTATTCTTGTAATGAGAATAGGTGTTGCGGTTTTAATGCTTATTGTTGAATTGAGAAATGGTTCTGACAGCGTATACGTCTTGCCCCTACCCGCAGGATTTATTAAGCGTTTTGGGCCAGTATTGGGCCCATGGAAGACGGGCCCGTCTCGTCCACCCGAGGGGAATCCGTAGTTGGACGTCGGTATCCGCGGCCCCTCTCGCTTTGACGGTGCCACGTTACGATATCCGCCTCGACACTACATCAACACTTGTTTAATATTCGTGTACAGCAACAAATCTTCGCCCTCTTGAAGTCGTCAGATGCGTCTCCGATGCGCTCTCCTTCCCCTATTTAAGAGTTGTTACGCGTGCGCAGACCTTCCTCTCCTCCTTCGCCTCTCGTGCCGAACCCAAACCCAATAGGAGAAGGAAAAGAGAAAAAGAAAAAGAAAAGGAAAAGAAATAGACGATCGAATTCCCCATCCCCTTCTCTCTCTCTCTCTTCGGATCCGTAACCGAAGCGGAAAAGGAAAAAAGAAAAAAAGAAAAAAAAGAAATCGAAAAGAGGGGAAACCAGAGCTCGAAACCCTAACCCTAGCGTCCTTCCCGACTCCACCGCTTCGGCTCGTCGTCGTCCCGCTCGAGCGAGTCACCCTTACGATTAGGGTTACGGCGATGTCGGGCTGCCGTCCCGGCGACACCCGACCATGAGGCCCCCGCGATGCCCCCATCGGAACATGGTCGGTAGAGGCGCCGACGGTCGCCCCGACGCCGAGGATGATTCCTCCCCTGCTGCCGCTCCGTCGGAGGCGGGCCTTCCGGGCGTGGATCTCCTTGCGCAGGCACGGAAGGCACTTTCGTTCCGGTGCCCCTTCGACGCCGAGGAATCCACCCCTAGGGTTCCGACGCTGCCCTCGGGGTTGGCCTCCTTCCTATTGCGGGCCTCGGAGGGCCACAGAAAGCACAAGAAGTCACAGGGAGAGACCTCCGAGAAGCCTTTGGGGAACAGAAAGCCTTCGACCGTGTGGGATGAGACTGAGGAGTTCTTCCGACCAGTCACCCTGGACGATATTGATATGTTGGTGCCGAAGCTCCCGTCGGGTCCCGGTTTGCTGGACTCGTGCCTTGCCATGCAGGTGACTGGAATTGGCACGGGGGATGGCCAGAAATATGATAACTTGGATGCTGATGCAGTTGAATTGACTTCTATTTCATCGCCTAAGAAGGAAGAGGTAGTCTCGAAGCAGCAAGTTAAGGACACTGAGAATGTTCAGGCAGCTGAGGAGGCTCAACAGATGGAAGTAGACAAGGTTGTGACAGTTGGTGGTGATACATTATCCATACAAGGGGGAGATGATGACCATTCGTCTTTGCATTGGATTTTGGGGTCAAAGGAACGATTCGTGCTCACATCAGAGCGCCCCAATAAGAAAAGAAAGCTCTTGGGTGGAGATGCTGGCTTGGATAGGCTATTACTGCTCCCTAATTCATTACCGGGAACTTCTCTCTGTGATTTCTGTTGTTCTCCAGAGACCAGAGCAGAGTCAAATAAGTTGCTTCGCTGCCATTCTTGCAACGTCTTGGTGCACCAGAAATGTTATGGAGTGCATGAGGTTCCAGAGGGGGTTTGGTTGTGCGCTTGGTGTAAGCATTTAGAAACAACAGGAGAAATTTTAGAGAGAGATGGTCAGGAGCCTGGTCTAAGGCCATGCTTGCTTTGCCCTAAAGAAGGTGGAGCATTGAAAATGGTGAAAAGGGATTCTTCTCTTAACACAAGTGGCACTACTACAAAGTTTATGCACTTGTTTTGCAGTCTATGGACACCAGAAGTGCATGTGGTAGATACTGGATCAATGGAACTGGCTATGAACATGGGAGGCATAGAAGACAGACGTAGGAGACTCGTATGTAATGTTTGCAAGGTGAAGCATGGTGTATGCATACGGTGTAGTCATGGTAAGATCTCCTCCAATGATCTTTTATGGTTTTTCCTTTTCAGTTCTCATATACTGCTAAATGTTCAACTTTAGTTAGCTTGTTTTAGTTAGTAAGCATTTGCTGCAGCAAATAACACGATTTAAGTATGATGTTGGTAACACTTTTTTTTGCCGTTTATGCTTGATGAGTGGCATGTAATTTGTCAAATTTCTCAATTCAACAGCCTTGTTATAACTTTCTTGTCCTGTCGATAGCCCTATGTACTTCATTTATTTTTTTCTTCTTGATTATTTCTAAATTCTAGTGGCTAATCTTGAGACATGTTTGCTGTCTCAGTTTTGTTCCTTCAGTGAGCAAGAAATATGACATTTGCTCTTAGCATGATTTTGTGGTGCATGAAAGCTACTTCTGAAAATCTGTATGGACAGTGAAGGGAATCAATTACCTAGTTCAGATGTTAATTGTCCAGCTTTGTTGACATCATAGATCTATTTAGGTTTATAATTGGTTGGCATTTAGATTGACATCATATTTGTGTGGTCATGGAGTTTCTTTTTGGCAAAACTTCCAGTAGAAGACTGATTATGTAAAATTCTGATTTATCAATATTTGCAACTTGACATTATCAATTTTTGATAAAAGCCAACTGCCACGAGCTATTGGTAACAAAAGTGCAAGATTCTATGAAACTTTTATTCTTCATGATTGGTTTTGAAGTTTAAATCTTAAAAGAGTGAAACACCCTATTAGCATTTTCCATGATTACTGCCTTTGGCTTATGGTAGCGTAATGGCGGAGGCATATTGATGACTGTGGGGAAGGGGAACAGTGAGAAGATGTTAGTGTTGATGATGGTGGATGTGGAAAAGCAAATGTGCAAGTATAGATGATGGATGTGGTATCCAGTGGCTTCAAGTCTTTCTGGTTTGACAAGCCTTCTCCCATAACCTTCCCACCCGCTTCTTTCTCATTTCTATGTTTGTCTGAAAACCTAGGTCTCGTAAATGACTCAATGGAATTCTAAACTCTAGAGGACTAGCTCAGTTCCTTGTAAACTAATTGGTTCAGTTTACTGTTGATTCTGACCTTATAAAAGAAATCCTTGGTGAGCAACTTTTAGAAAGCATCATCTCATGCCGGCTACTTCCAACTGATCAATTTCATGATGTTTTTAGGTATATGGCATAGCTATATCTACTAGTGCAATTGATTGGATGAAGGATGAAAACCACACAAGCATGCATAACTGTCATCTTCAATAAAATATGGGCCTTCACTATTTCCAGTTTTTCTTTTGTTTTGTGGTCATACAACATTGTTTTTTGTTAAACCTTCCCATCGCCTCCATAGCCGAAGCATATTTAGGGCCTTAGCTCATTATAATCTTTTTGACTTTTTTTTTACATAAGAACCCTTGAGGTCGTCTTAGTTTTCTTTGTGGATCTGTGTTTAAATTTAATTATTGGCAACTCACTTGTGGTGCAAAAAGTTGGTTCAGTTACTTGAAATCACATTAGAAGATGATATGTTTGATTTCGTTAACTCTATGGAGGTTGACTGGAAGTGACACATCATATCAGCGACAGATGTGGTGCAAAATGAGTAACGGACTGGTTTGTGCATTATTTTGGATGAGTGCAGGGAAAATAGTTCATCCAGAATCATAGGATTAGGTCAACAACTTAAAATATATAGTACTTGATGTATTGAAAGAGATATATACTATTATAGATAAGGGTCTGAAGAATAATGTTGTGTAGGATAAGAGAGTTGGAGATAGAATCATAGACTTATCGTATTTGTACTGTGAGAAGGGGTATCAAATGTTATACTATATAGTACTTGATGTACTAAAAGAGATAGATACTATCATAGATAAGGATCTTAAGAATAATGTTGTAGAGAGATAAGAGAGTTGTAGATAGATAATATTTGTACTATTAGCAGAGATATTGAATGTTATAAGTGCTTATGCCTTTTAAGCATGATCAGATAATAGAAAAGAGAGATGGGTTTATTCAAGGATTTTCTTCAATTAAAAGAAAATTCATCATTGCATAGGATTTGCATGGTCATATAGAGAGAGAACATGGAGAAATAAGGGTCGAATGGGGTTTTTGATGTTGGAAGAGGAACAAAGAGGGAAATATGTTTTAGATTTTGTTATAACCTATCATATTTATAATTGTTAATATTCACTTTATGAAAAGACATAGCATTTGATTACTTATCAGAGTGCATACATTATATTTGTACTAAAAAGATAGATAGAGTTACACATAAGAATTATGATGCATAGAGAAAGCTTGATTAATCAACAGAGATTGGTGAACTTGATGTATGTTATAGGAAATGGGAGATGATAAGAATAACAGGCGGTTTTATTTGAATTAGATGATGGAACTTAAAAGATACAAGAGTTTTAAAGAGTAGATTGAAGAAAGAAAATATTTGGAATTTGGATGGAGATAATTTTAATACGACATGGGCTTTGATAACCGGTAAGATTATGAATGTGCTAAAGGAGATCGTTGGATATTCTAAAAAGAATTTTCTAGCCTTAAGCGAGAGTTGGTAGTGGCATGAAGAAGTATAAAGAGCACAACAGAAGTATGCTCTAGAGCTTAAAGATCAACAAACTTGTAAAAACATGGAGAATTTAGAAGATATACAGTAGTAAAAAAAAGCTATATTGGAAAATACAAGGTTTTATGAATCCTAAGTTTTAAAAATGGTGAAAAGGACATTTATCACATTGTTGAAGTTAAGGAAAGGAAGAGTGGAGATTTAGATACATTAACTGCATAAAGATAAATATCATAACGTGCTTGTTAACAATATGGAGATTAAGGAAGTTGGAGAATTTTTTTTAAATTATTAATGAATACAATTTTTTACAAGTTATTATCCTGTATATAACAAAGCCTTATACACAAACAATAATGAAAAGGCTAAAAATTATAGATTTATTCATAAAATTAGAATAATTAAGGTGAAGATGCTTTAAAAAGGATGAAAATGTGTAAGAGGGTTGGACCTAATGATGTCTTTGTAGGTTTAGGGGATCAGAAATCTGGATTATTTTTTATAATAAAATTTGAGGACTAGAAAATGGCCGATGAATGAAGGAAGAGTTGTCTTTTGGTACCAATTTATATGACTAAGGTTGATACTCATATAGGCGAATTAACACGATGAATTTTTGAAAAAGGATGATTGGAGGAAGAAATAAGATGCAAAACAAGTGTTTGCAACATTTGTTTGGGAACATGAGAAACTATTTAGTTATTTAGACAATTATGAAAAACATAGAGAAACAAAGAAAGATTTGCATCTCATTTTTATCGATTTGAGAAGAGCCAATGGTAGAGGTTCTAGAGATTGGGTTTTAGAGAAGTAATTATATTGATGTGATAAAATGTATGCATGATAGAGCATTCACTACTGTTAGGATTATTTGGGATGTATTTAGTGAGTTTCTTGTAATTGTAGGATTACATCAAGATCAACTTTAAGTTTTTACCTTTTTTTTGCATTGATAATGGTTGAACTTACTAGCCATATATATATATTGATCCTCTGTGGTGTATGTTTTATGACAATTTTTTTATGGAAGTTTAGTTGGGATTAACACTATGCTTTGAGTTCTGGAGTCAAATCAGGGCTATATGTAGTTCACAAATAATAACATTTCTTGTCTAAGTTTATAAACAACCTGGATATGAGGTTACTATTAAAATATTTGAACCAATGTATGCCACTTAGTGCCAATTAGAAGCATATGATGTAATTTGAACAATAAATAGTCTACAATTTGATATGATTTTTAAGGAAGCACTACTAAATTGTTAAGGGTCTCAGAGATTAGCATGATATTATCATGGATGATAATCCATTGTAGTAGACTTGTTATAGAATACTTAATACTCAAGAGGCAAATTGTGGCTGCGGAAACTTTTAACCATATAACGAGTCTGTGTGACTGAATATGTGAAGTCATTCATTCACAATTGAGCCTGTGTGGAATTATTTAGTACTCATTATAGTTTCTTGGTTCTTAATTTTTAACTTTTCTGGTTACGGTAACTGGTCTGTGTGGAATATTTCAGGAACATGCAGGACATCTTTTCACCCTCTGTGTGCAAGGGAGTCAAAGCATCAAATGGAGATATGGGGAAAGTTTGGATGTGATAATGTGATTTTTCACTGTTTCTCTTCCTTCCACATAAACTCTGGCCTTTGCATTTGGCTTACAAATGCTAAGTTATTTCTTTTTCAATACTTTGTAGGTTGAATTGCGAGTTTTTTGCTCAAAGCACTATACTATTCAAGGTATGGACAGTGTTAAAGATCCAAAGAATATGTTGGCTGTTGGTGATCACTCTTTAGAAGCTGAGCCTTCGTCTGCTGTTCTAGCTGCTAAAAGGCTTCCAAAATTGCGATTTACTCGCAAGAGCAGGGATAAAAGCATGGTGCAAAATGAAATTATAAACTTGAACTCGGAAAAGTTAGTACAAATGGACACGGATGTGGAGCAGAATGCTGTGGCTGGTAGGATTGCTTCTGAAGGTAATCAAGCAGGTTCAGATGCAGAGATGGATTCTGGTGGAGTCATTGACAGTGGAAATAACAGAACTCCTGTTGATGTTGCTGCAGTTCTAAGAAAGGTATTACGTTGTGAACTGACTGTTTGTGTTTAACTTATATGGATGCAATTGTCAAGGAATGCTGCCATATTTTTACATGCTTTTCTTTGTTATTTGTGCAGCTAATTGATCGAGGTAAACTTAGTGCTGATGAAGTTGCAGCAGAGATGGGCATCTCATTGGATTCTTTACAAGCAGCTCTTGTTGTATGTGAGAAACGTATATTTGCTTACTTCATAGTGTGCCTGTTTTTTAATTGAAGTATCTCATTTATTTGACAGGGAGAAACAACATCCTTTTCACCTGGGTTGAGATTGAAAATTATCAAATGGCTTCAGAGTTCTATACATATGTCCGCTTTGCAACAATCAAGAGTTAGAAGTAGCCCTGCAATATCATCAGATATTAAAGGCAAAGATATTGATGGTTCAAATGCTGCTACAGTAAAAGATCCTGAAAATAAACTAGCTGGTGATAAGATGACAGATGTTGAAGTGTTAGATGCTGTTCTGATTAAGCCATTACCACCACGGCGGAGAACGAAAAGCAACATCAGGATACTGAAAAATAAGAAAGCATTGCATTCATCTGGAGTAGCTTCAGTTCTGGAGAATGGTAACAGGAAAATAGTTGACGACACTGATGACATGCCAGTTGTCATCAGTGAAGATGTGAAAGGAGATATTAATGGCAGGAAATGTTCCAATCTCGTTGAGAGTTTGTCAAATGAGCAAATTCTTCCGGAGATGGTAACGACTCTAATTCACAAGTTTGAAAATGTTTGCATTTATTCTTAAGGACTGGCTTGGCATTGATCTCACAGGTGAAAATTATTCAGATTTTGTAATGTTCATGTGCAGGCATTCACATGTTTCATATATCTTGGTCATTTTAAATGTTTATTGTTCCATAATGTACCTCTAGATTTTCTTGAATTATTCACCTTCTAGCTCTCGTAAGTGTCTAACCATTTCTTGTGGGTGTCGTACAGTCTAGTTTGCTCCCATTTCTATGGGATTACAACCAAAGAAGTACTGTTTTTACTCAAAAACCAAATCAAAACAAATTGTTTTACAGTTTGGTGCAGTTCCTAGAACAATTTATACTGCCTATTCATTTTTTTACCAACATAAAAGTCACCACCAGTTACGTTTAAGTTGTTTATTTAGATATTACTTCCAAATTAACCCTCACTCTCTCTAGTTTTGTTTTTAGTTGACCACTACTTGTGAATTTTAATATAGTATGTAACTATTAATTAACTATTGACAATGGAAATGGAGATGGGAATGACAGTTTAAACCAAATAATTTACACCTCTAACTAGTTATGGGTCAGATTGATGCTTAGTTATCTGCTTCTGTTGTTTCCTATTAGGTGTAATCTACTAGCCATAGCATCTTATGGATAGGATTTGCATCCCAAGAATTCGTGTTGCCTGCTGAGCATGCATCGATGTTGGGTCTGCATGATGGCTGGTTGTGCAGTCACTTGTCCAGCTGTGTTGTGGACCTACCATAATCAGATACACATATAATTGAGATCCTTGCTACAGCCTATCTAAAAACTTGGAAGTTTAGATTTGTGGTAATGATTAGAAATAGTGTATGCCAACCTTTAAATTTCTAAGCTCTGACCAGAGTTGTTTTGCATGATTCTCCTCTCAACTTCCTGTTAGAATGTAATACTTCACTACTGTGTTTTCTTTTACCTCAAGTTTTTTTAATCAGAATGTTCATTCTTCCATGTTCTGGTCTCTGATCTCCAAAGATGATCAAATGGAAATTGTTCACTTTTGTACCAGTGCATCACACGAGAATGAGACAACTCAGTAAAATTTTGTCCATAATGAGACTGAGATTTAAATACTATTAACTTAACTAAACATATGGCTCTTTACAAATCTCAATAATGGCAAAAGATCAATGTAGCCAACCCCAAATAGTTGGGACTTTATGGCTTTGATGTTGTTGTTATTGAATGAGACTGAGATTACTATTGCTAATGTTTTTAAGGTCATAAGGTGAACGTTAATCTTACATTAATCCGAGTCTAGATATAGATTTTTATTCAGACTTTAGATTTGAAAATATCCATGTCTGATTTGATGATACAAGGACCTTTAATTCTATGGTACAAGTAACTTGATTCTTATCCTTCAGACTCAAGGTATCATTATCTAGTTACCCTGTACAGAAAATTTTATTGCTCATGCCTCATGCCATTCAACTATGTATCGCACACTATATTGAGGCCTTCCTGGTGTGAATGGGCCTTTTTCTGGCTGGAGTCAGTGTCATGCTGGTACAAAATTAGAACAAGGCTATACCAATATGTGGCCGAGTATCTTATCTTGTTAATTCAACATTTGTTTTTGAACTGAAATTTAGTTGCATTTACATGATTTTTTAACTGTAGTTAGAGATAGTGAATATGATGAATTTTGATTCTTTTAGAGTCAGGTTGAAAGACTCAGTAAGATGTTAACTTCGTCAAAAGAAGAATCTTATCGACGAAAGAAAGTGACTGGTTATAGTGTCCTGTTTTTGACTATGTTCAGCAATGCCTGTGAGTCCTAATAGTATTCAACTCTCAAGAAAAAAAGACATGGTTTAGAGAAACTATGAGAAGCATAACGGGCAATCCACTTTAATTCCTTGGTAAATAGATAAGGGTTTTGAGTTATTATAGTAATTATAAGTTGTTATCAACTTTTCATGTTAATTAGTGAGAGATTACAGTTGTTTCTTTGGGTATCTAGCTTTTATCCAGTCCTCTGCTAATATCTCTCCCTTTTTCTGTTGTCTCCTTTTTTATGCTGTTGCAATTAACTATCTTTCCAGTAGAACCGATCATAAGCGTTCTATCCTCTTAATGCAGCATGGCAGTTGACTGAGTTAATTATTTCACTTGGCTCAAATCTTGTGTAGAAGATAAACCACAAGTTACCGGTGTGCTTTTTAAGAAGTTATGCGAGTTTGCTATGGACCTTCCTAGTTGAAACCAAACAAATCTTAGTAATTTCCTAGTTTGTTCTGACACCGTTGTGCATTGGTCCAGGTTTGATAAAATTTTACTAGGAATTGGAACTGATCAAAGCATCATTTTCAAGATCAGATAGTCGAGATTTTATCTACACCATCCTCGTTCATTCTTCATAATGATTTGATGGGCTTTGGTGCATTTTATCTTGTATTGATAATTGATCTGGTTAGAGCATTTTTCTTTGAAAATCTTCTCCTATTTATAACTTCGAAGAAGTTATTAATTAACATATCACTCAGCTTGTGTTATAGCATGAGCCCTGGCATCATGGTGAGGTTGCTCCTTTCAAGTGATTATCATTCATGGATAAAACATCTCTGTTTTCAGAGATAAAACATTTACACTACTCCCGAATCTGCATTGGTGGGGACAAGGCCTTATTTTATCTTTCAGCTTGTGTTATTCCATGTTGCAACGTACCCATTCAAGGACCAGCGTAGATCAGACCACATGATTCAGGGTCTCCAGTGTCTTTTTGTGCTTATCTTGTAACAGACCAGTATGTTTCGCGGACATTTCTCTTATCATGTGCAGGGCACCATTCCTGATGCTTGTATTGAAATAATTCACTGTGGGTGCATTATAGCCAATGATGGCAATCCTTGTCTTGGGTGATGAAAAGATCAGGATGGTTGCATGCTCTTGTTTTGGACAAGTGTGTATAGAAACTTTTATTCAAGCATAGTGATGTTGCTTTTCTTGTGAAGACACATCATCAGGTCTTACATTGTGTACCTAAGGATCATTAGATCAGCCAATGTGGCAGCTATCGTCTCCAAGATGATGGTTCTGCCCCCTTTTTGCTATGTCACTTTTGACCTGATTGAATTTGACTTTTATGCACTAATGAACAACTTAGTATGCCTATGAAATGGAGTTATTTACTTGAATTAAGATTTTTTTCCTAATGGTGTAATGTTAATTGTATCAGATAATTGAAGACATGTTTAAGATTGAGGATTCCATTTTTCCTCTGGATCCAAATGGAGGGCAGAAAAGTATGCTGTTCTTATCCTTTATTTTATCCTCTTATGTATTTCCTTCATTTTTACTTCCTTTATTTATAAATATATATATCCATTTTTATATCACTTACTCTTTTGTTTATTCTGTTATGACTGGTGGAAATATGGACTATTTCAAGGCTTGCAATTTTGTGGGTCTCACAATGGTAGTACTAAATCCAGGTCTGGTATGTACCATCCGATACTGGTGTACTGGACTGGTACATATGGTGTACTGACACTAGATACATCGATAAATATCAATATTTGAAAGCCGATAGGAAAACCAGCTAGAAATTAGAAAAAAACTCTACTTTAGGGTTCTTTCACCTACTTTCTTGGTTTATAGAATCAAATTAAATAGGAATAAAGAAAATCCGAGCTATAAAACAATAGAATACAGAATCGAATTTCTCAGTGGCTAAGGTTCGAAGGCATTCTTATCTTTATGGATCCATCGAAGAACGCTATCACACTGTCATGCTCATACTGAGTTGCTTGATATCTCATCACCCCCTTGTATATGTGTTGATGCTCCAAGGAAGCTTGATGTTGGTTACAAGGTTGAGTCAACTTCATGGCCATGATCCTCGTACGCTCCTCCATAGCGCATCTATTAGATTCCTCTCGATTGACTTGTTCCTATAGTTTAAGTGCTTTCCGTGCACCATGGTCTTCTCGGAATGGCTTCTTATCTGCAGGGAACTCATGTCAATTTCACGACATTGTGAAATCCATTGGCCAAATGCTGCTCCATATGGATTATTCCTCCATCCCGACCGATGCAGTCACAATGGACATATTGCCAATGATGATGCTGTCCAAACGACTAGGGTGGTTCCATGCTGGGCAGTAAGATCCTTGCTTTGGGGTCATTTTCCTAAAAAAAAAACATTTGATCATTATCTACAAATTGGAAAATCTATGATGACTATATCCAAATAGATCAAGTCTACATCCGTTTAGATGTACGTGAAATAATAAGCTCTTATTCCAATTAACATAACATGGTCTAATTAGGCCTAATCACACAAAATATACATTAATTTCAAGCTAATTAGTTGAAATTAACCTAAAGATTAAATCGTAAGATTACCTTGATCTGAAGAGTTCTACTATTCCCACTTGTTATCCGATTGAACCTTCCCTAATAGGTTTGGAAGGTAACTAGCGAGCTTAACCATGTTTAGGCTAAAAAACCAAGAGTGAGTAAGAGTAATACTGGGTAAGAGGAGGTAGCCTAATGGGGCTCAAATATGCCACAGAAAGTTAGCCTAACGGTCAAAATTTGGTCGAAAGTGTACTTATATCAGCCTGATTTCTGCCGAAACAGACCTGGTCCTCAAACCGGGTACGACCTATAAATATGGGTTGTACCATACTGTTTCGACTGAATTTGCAGTCCATGATCAAGTATACTATGTGCTGGCACGATTATGATGTTGTTTGGAGATTGTTATCCTTAATTTGTTGTGAATTATTACAAAGAATTTTCATATACTTGTTTCAAAAAGCAAATTTGCGTAGAGATTGCGACATATTATGAAACCTGAATTCTTGAATAAATTGGTGGCTATATTCTTTCTGTATTTTTCCCATAGAAAGAAGATAGACTGAGTGAGGAAGGGAGAATCAAGATTGGATACATGACCTAGAGCAAGCAGAAAATTATCAAAGCCATGCAAATATTTGTTTGGGATGTTGATCCTTGTTCAAGGATAACTTATTGTTGTTCCATTTAGGGGCAGGGTGGTCTTTAAGCATGCGCTAGAAAAATTTGTGTTCCTTGCCCTCTAAAGTGCCCAGAAGATGAACTTTTCCCTTATGTGTCTCTCGTTCTTCTGCAATTATATTTCCTCTGTGTTCGATTCTTCTGATAACAGGGAGGTTATGGCAGTGGAAGACTTGATCCTAAACCAGGCAAGACAAGATGATTTTTTCTAAGGTTCTGAATACCGTGCCGATGTACTGATATAACTGATCAGCTGTCGGTATGGTATATACCAAGCTATTCTGAATTATACCGAGCATACTGACACATAGTACACTAAGGTGTACTGATGTACTGCCCGTACTGAGTGGTATGGTACGGTATTGCAAACCATGATTTTTTCCATAATATAACAGGATTTTGTGACAAGTTCAAATTATTTGTGAAATATGTCGAGGTAGTCATCTCTGTTATTGGTGATGAATTTTTCAAAATCTTAATTTGCCTTTACATGGAACTCATGCTAGATTTCAATGCTCGTGAAATATTCATAAAGGGTTGTTTTGGGTTTAGCTTATTTGACTTCAATGAGCAAATTTGGACACAAAAAAGCACTTTCCATTTTTTTGTTCGATTTAGTGATTTACCAGGAAGGGGCTAGCGGATACTTGTATTTTCATGATTTTAACTGTTTGGTTGCCCGTCCATATATGTTTCAAATTGATTCATCTTTCCTTTTTGTCATAGTTAACTAGTCAGAAACATTAGGGATGGTTAGATTATCAGCCTTTGCTGACTGAGCTGGTGTTAATGATTATTGGTCTCCAGTGGATTACTAGTAAACAGTTGGGCAATAGATTGTTGTTTGGTTATTGCTGGTAGGTTTTTGGATTGTAATTATAGTTCGTTCACCATTTGTTGTCTTGTAATACCAATTTGCTGATATTCGTTGGACTGGTCAACTCACAACTGCTCAATAATCGATGTTTAACGTATATTACTGGCTGATGATATTTGACCGTGGTAGACAGTTGGTGATCACCACGACACCTTTGTAGTTTGTAAGCTATTGATCTTGGTCACCTGACAGTAGTTGGCTTTTGTCCATTGTTCATTTCTCTGATGGTTTGCCAATAAATGAAGTGCCCATGTATCAGCATTTTCTGGAATGTCAATCAGTGAGTTGTTGATGGTACATGACCTTACCATCGATGGATTATCCACCTGCAATTGATTAAAAATAATATTGATCGTTCTTGGTAGTTATGGAAATGACGAGTAGCCAAGGAAGCCCAACAATGTGTTCAGGTTGAAGTGACTTTAGCCTGATTTTCCCATACACAAAGAATTCCATTTGTGAATATAAACAATGCTACTCTCCTTTGTGGTATCAATTAATTTCAATATGGTATATGATCGATATGTATTGTTAGTGTTGAAGGCCGATCTGATTATATTTGATTTTTAACCTTTGGTTGGAATTGATTGGAAACAATTATACTCAATTGGAGTTGGTCGCTTGAACCAACTCTAGCTAATTTGACAACCTTTAAACGAGAGAAGAATGGAAAGTTATCTAAGGGGGCAAGTAGGAGACAGAAGCCGAGTTGCGAAAAAAGAAGGCACTGGTACTATTGTATTTGCTAGTTACTACTTACTACAACCCTCGCACTTGCCATGTGTTATCACTTTATATGTTTGTCATCCTTTTCCGGGTAAGCCAAAGAGAAGAAAATATAGTGAGAAAAGGGAAGGACAGTGAGCAACTTTTAGTTTTTTAAAGAAAAAGGATGCCATCTTAGAGAAAGAGAAGCCATGACATATATAATTAGTTCCATATCCCATGGGTATTTTTTGTAAATATTTTATTCTCTTTTTGTTTTTTCTGTACCCATTACTTCAGAAATATTGTGTCCATATTGTGCTTTATTTCCAGCTTCAGGAAGGTGGACTTTGAATCTTTTTTGTGTGAAATATATGGTCGTTTATTGCAATGATAAATTTGTATAATGTTACTTTCTAATGATTATAATATTGTCATTTTTTTGAATTTTTATCTATTATTCTTCATTGTTATCTTTTATGTTTTAGTTTCATATCTTTTTTTAACCATATTATGGTAGAATAATATGATAATATTATTTTCTAAAATTTTATGTTATGTTTATTTTTCATATTGTTATACTTTTTTATAATTTTATTTAAAATTATTTTTTTGACTGAGCTTGATCCTGCCAATTTGTCAATCTTGATCAAATTGGCTCTAGTTGATTGTGATCTCCAAATTTTTCTTGTGAAACAGTATTTTCTAAAAGATCATTTGGAAGCTTTATGGCTTGGTGTTAGTTGTAACTATTAATCTTAACTAACGTGGAGTTTTGAGGTGATTTGGATTTTAGTAGTGATTTTGGTTAAGTTATAAGGTAGTGCAATCAAGAATTTAGATGTTGATTCGATACAATTTTGACAACTGGTTAAACTGGTACAATACTTCTATCTTGAGCAATCTACCAACTGGTACCACTTGATATCATCAAAAAGTTGAAATTAAAAATAATTTCTAATAGCTACCAACCTCAATGGTCCAGTACCAATCCTTAGTTGAAACAATAAATGCCGATCAATAGATATTGGTCCAACTAGTATTTGAAACTTGGGTTTTTAATTTCAAATGATACCGTCCATATTGGGCGGTACATATCAGTCTGCTAGTAGACCGGTATGCGGACCGCCCACTACTGGGTAATACCATGGATTGGGGTTGTTTTCGCCTCGTTACCATGCAAAATCGGTCGATGATGGTCGATTTCGACCATTGCCGCCCGCTACGGAGCGATATTATCCGAGGGAGAAGGAAGAAGGGAGAAGAAGGGGGAGAAGAAAAGGGAGAACCTGGAGATCTGACGTCGCTCTCCCTCGACGATCCCGATCCGTTGTCTGTCGCCCTCCCTCGTCGGACGCCGCAGATGAGATGTTGCCTCCTTATCTGAGGCGACGAGGCCTCGACGTCGTTGGCGACTTTTCATCTGCGTAGGGAGAAGAAACGAGGCGACGTTGTTGNAGAGCGTACCGCTCGGTATACTGGTACCGTATCGTACCAAGCTGATCTCGATACTCCGGTACGAAATTGCGAACCTTGTTTGAAACCTTGGGTGCAAGAGTGTTGATGACATGAGAATCGAAGGTTTTTTCCTTTTTGTGAAATTGTCATCTGTTTTTTTCTTTAGTTCTTTAGGTAAGTTCTGTATGCAATTTTTCCCCATAAATCTTTGCCTCTTACCATCTTCAATTCACATCACCTATAATATGGCTTGACAAGTATAATCTCTCTATGAACTATTAAGGAACTGACCCCTCTCAACCAGATTTTGCAATTTGTATGCACTGGGAGATTAGGATAGTGCTGGTCCATTTCATTGGTTGTGAAAATTTTTGTTGGTGTTGGTGGATGAAACAAGTAGATGTGATTATATTAAAATTCCTTTTCATTGGTTTTGAAAATTTAGTTTTTTCTCTGAAATGATGAAAATGATTGTTCTCAGCTGCGATCAGTTGAGGTCCCTTTCTGCTGTTGTGATGCTTAGGATTGGGTGACAACAATATCTATTTTTCAAAATTTGTTCTTACTTGTGGTTGGTGTTGCTGGATGAAACATTTAGACATGACATGGCCATTAGAATTTTTCAGAAACCTCCATATGTGGCTGTTTGTGTAAGTTGGGAACTTAGGAAAATGCTGATGGGTCCATTTCCTTGGTTTTCAGTATTTTTTAAATGATATAAATGATTGTTCTGAGTTGCTATCGATGAAAGTCGTTGGCTGCCGTTGTGACTCTTAGGGTTTTGTGATAATAATATCCATTTTCTTTTACAGATTTTGTTGTTTAGCTGTAGTTAGTGTTGATGGATGCAATAAGTGAGATGTGACAGTTTGAATTTAGAACTTTTATATTGCAAACACGTGCTGATAAGTACATAATCAGATAGCATAAAAGAGTTCCCCACGTTGTACATGAATCTGCTGAATGATTGGCTCCAAATTTTCAATCATATGCATTCTCACTGCTTGATAAAATATTATGCTGTAGTATAATATGATGTGATTTGATATAACTTATATCAATTACAACCCTTCATGCAAGTACTAAAGGGAGTAAATGTCACTTATTAGATGAACAACACTTCATTGAGTATGTTTTATAGAAACAATGAAGTTTGAAACTCACATATATTTGTAGTTCTACAAATGTATGTTTATGCAGCAATAAGAGTCTCAACTATTTGTTGATATGGAAATGCTGCATAATATGGCCCAGATTTGCATATTCAGGACTTTGTTAGTTACCTAATTATAGTAGATTATTTATTACTTGGTTGTACAACTCTCAATGTAATATTATTTTTATCAAGGAATTCAATTTCACCCGATACGGTATGGTACAGGTGCTATGGGTGGTATGTACCGCTCAGAGGCTGTCATGCGGACTGCCCTGTATCGGGCCCAATATAAGAGGCGGTGGTACATCCCAAATCTCGGGCAATACGATCAAAACATGACGTTTCGACCGTTATCGACATGTTTCGATTTGTAACACCCCAGATTGCATTACATTATGATTAAAAGGTTTAAAAATAGGGTTTTTTATTTTCCAAGTATTCTTTTGGTTTTTGGGGGCTTTTTTGGTTTGATGGTACATACTGGTATATGGACATATGGTACACTGGTACCGACTGGTATGTACCAGTCTGGGCCCGGATTGGTGGTACCGATCGGCATTAGATGGCAAACCTTGATTTTTATTATACTTAATTTTGTTGGAAGAAGCAATTAGTAAAGACAATTTTGAAAGATGTAAAAACTTCTAGATAGTAGGTGCTTGTCTATAGTTCCTTAGAAACTCTTATTCTGTAAAATTTATGTGGACAAGATAGATGTTTAACGTAGGAGGTACATAATGGTGGTACACTATGGTTTTGGTATTTATTACCTTAATATGTTAGGTATTGGCTTCAGTAGTGCAAAGGCATAAGGAAGCTGGACTCTAAGGTCCGGCTGTTGAGTATGAGCATAGTCAACCTTTGTGATCAGTTCGTACCATATGGAATGGTAGTTACTAGATGCTTCTTGTAAATTAACCTTTACCCTTCTTTTTCTCCACAAGCACATTTCAGGCACTGCAAACTTCTTATTGTACTTGTACACAGTATATTCTGGTATCACAATTCTATTGACTATACCAATTAGTTTCATTGGGAAGATTGCTGCATACTTTCGTTTACAAAATCTTCTCTAAGGCCTGCTTATAATTATATTTACAGAATCATTTCTGAAGTATGTTGGCAGTCCATAACATTGTAGTAGGTTCTTAGTCTGTATGATTCAGATTAGTTTTGATTAGCTTTTGATCGTTTGCAAGAGTACTAGTTTGTCAAATGCAAGATCCCAAGAGTTGGATGTCCTGCTGCCAGCATTCTTGCTGTGGCTTGACTGGCTTGCCAAATGCCAAGGGCTGATGCAAATCCATGGGTAGTGTCAGGCTGAAGTTCTTATATACGTTCTAGAGTTTACTGGATTATACTTCAATTAGAGAGATGTTCTCATAAGCTATACCATGCGCTATACCTTATATTTACGACATTCTGTTTGCTGCGGACATTTTTATAAATACAAAGAGCTATTCAGGCTTATAACTAAACAGGTGAAGTATGGAACTCCCTTCATTTGTAATTATGCAGTGATGTGATTTAATTGCATATTTTGGACAGGAAGCCCCTCCAATGTTGGTCACAGTGACTTGTCTGATGCAGAATATAAGGTGAATGATGCTGTGGAGAAGGTGTCTTCTCTTGATTGTAAAAGCAACCAAGCTGATGCTAATACCACGATACCATATGGCTCGCAGAGGGATTGCTCTAAGAATTTTGATAGTGACAATGTGCTGCTTTCTAGTAAATTTGATCTAGAGTAAGTTTGATAAGTTCTTGAATAATTCTCCAGTATGGTTCTTGTAATGCATCTTAACCTAATACGTTAATTTCCACGTCACTATGAATAGAATTAATTTGTATATCTGCATTTTTAATTCTTTTTTGATTGTGCAGAAATGATGGATTATGTTCAATTTCTAATATTCATCCATTGATCAAGAAAAAGTTGTTGCATATGCAGAACTCTGTGTTCTTCAAGAACAACCCTAGAGTTCCATTCTTCAATGGTAAGTCCTTGTAAGGAGTCTCTACATCCATGACTCTGTGGAAGTTGTGAATTGTTCTTTAAGCCATAATCATATCATTGTCCATTTCACTTTCATAAAAAAAAACTTGTTTTACAGATTCAGCTAATATTTTGTGCCCTTCCTGCACTCAACAAAGACTGTCTTGTTCCTGCACCGGTACAAACCGTTCATTGGATATGACAAATCTCGACCAGCTTTCTAAAGCTAAAAGGATGGGTATCTTGGGGCTTTCCCCTGAAGATGAAGTGGAGGGGGAAATAATTTACTTACAAGCAAGGCTACTCGATAATGATGTTGTGGTCAAGCATAGTTATGGTGAAGCCATTTTCTATATATATATATATATATATATATTATAATTTTACTTTTGTTCCACTGGAAACATGCACTTAAAAATGTGTTTTTGGAAGAAAATTTCAATCTCTATTCGTTTGGTACAAATGTCATTGAAGTATATGATCATGGCTTTGAGATCTGTTTTCTTTGAACTTTGTCTTTATAGTGATTTGAATAGTATTTATGATCTTTATTTATCTCCACTTGCTTTCATTAAATTGTTATTGTCATTCTGCAGAAGATCTATTGTTGAAGATTGTCCAGAATCTTTCTTGTGGTCAAGCATAGTTATGGTGAAGCCATTTTCTATATATATATATATATATATATATATATATTATAATTTTACTTTTGTTCCACTGGAAACATGCACTTAAAAATGTGTTTTTGGAAGAAAATTTCAATCTCTATTCGTTTGGTACAAATGTCATTGAAGTATATGATCATGGCTTTGAGATCTGTTTTCTTTGAACTTTGTCTTTATAGTGATTTGAATAGTATTTATGATCTTTATTTATCTCCACTTGCTTTCATTAAATTGTTATTGTCATTCTGCAGAAGATCTATTGTTGAAGATTGTCCAGAATCTTTCACATGGGCTAAATGCATCAAATAAACACAAATGGGATTTAATCCTTGTAAATCAGTTTCTCCGCGAAGTTAGAGAAGCAAAGAAGCGGGGAAGGAAAGAGAGAAGGCACAAAGAAGCCCAGGCTGTACTTGCTGCTGCTGCTGCAGCAGCTGCAGCTTCATCAAGAAACTCTTCATTAAGGAAAGATTCAAATGATGAGATCATCTCAGCAACTCAAGAGGTGAAATTACTTCTCTTATTGGTGTCATATATATATATATGTTTATATTTATATATTCATACAAATGATCTTTCTTCTTCAACCACTTTATTTTCCTTGTCGATAGAGCTCTATAAAAGTCAATGCTGCAACTGGTAGAGCTGGGTTCTCCACTGCATCGGTGCCTCGGGCAAGAGAGGCTTTGAGGTCAACCGTTGCTAAACTATCATCAGATAAGCATTCTCTGGCTTTTCAGATGCCAGATCTTTTAAAAGATAATGCACTGTCATGTGAAATTTGCATGCGAACGGAGACAATATTGAACCGGATCTTTGTCTGTTCAAGCTGCAAGGTAGTTTACATATAGTAGGTCTTAAATATTTCTTGTGAAATTCATATTAATACTGACACACCTGGCAGGTTGCTGTTCACTTAGATTGCTACCGTAGGCTTAGAAATCCAATTGCTTCATGGAAATGTGAGCTATGCGAGGACATGTCCTTGCCATCTACTAGTCCTAAAAGTCAAACAGATGGTAAGGATAGATCTGCTGCTATAGCTCAATGTGGCTTATGTGGTGGTGCAACCGGTGCCTTTAGAAAGTCAGCAGATGGTCAGTGGGTTCATGCTTTATGTGCAGAGGTAATCTATTTAGCCTTCCTATGGTGATATTTATTGAATTTAGGTGTCTCTTGGTGTCATCAGCATTTCATTATCTCACAGAAGAAATTGTACCATTTTTGACATTTTAGTGGCTGCTGGAGTCGAAGTTCAGAAGAGGGCAAGAAAATCTAGTGGAAGGAATGGTAAATTTGTGTTGCTATGATTTGCTTTCTGTATATTTTTGTTCATTTCATACTTTCCCAATTATACACAACAGATAATTTTTATAAACAATTCCTGCGTCACCATCATTGTTTTGTTGTATCACTATTATTAGTAATATGTGAAATGTCCCTCTTTGTTGTGTTTTTTTGCAGGACACTATTTTGAAGGAAAAGGACACTTGTGGTATCTGTTATTTCAATTTTGGTGCATGCCTAAAGGTTTAGCTCTTTCCCATGGTTTGGCGGAGTTATACAAAATCTTATATCAAAATATTTTCTGATCATTTATGTTTTCGTAGTGCAGTGCAGCTATGGACACTGTCAATATACTTTTCATCCTTCCTGTGCTAGAGCTGCTGGATTTTACATGAATGCCAAGGCTACTGGTGCCAGCTTACAACATAAGGCTTATTGTGGCAAGCATAGCATAGAGCAGAGACAGGTTTTTATGTTTTACCTGTTGTATTACACTTCTACTTCTGCATAACTTGAATAGGGAAATTTTCTTCATCTGACATCCTAATGATAAAAATGTTTGTTTAGAAAAAGCATCAAGAATCAGTACTGTACCTTATTCCAGTTTGAAGAACCCCAACCAGAAAAGAAATGAAAGAAAAATGCAAGAAGAAAAAAAGTTCTTTCACATGATTAGGAAAAAAAACTGACATTTGAAGTCGTATAAACCTTCGGTTGTTTTTGTGTTTGAGATATCACCATATCAATCTTATACTTGTTTGGCCTTTTACACTGTATCTTACTGTAGCTTGCTGATTTTCAGGCTGACAACCAGCAATGTGGAGCTGAGGATCTGAAGAGCTTAAAACAAATACGGGTGAGATTGTACTATACCTTGAACCAGTAATTTTGTTTTGGGTGGTTGCATGTTGCATTGCATTTCATGGCTTTACCTCATATATAAATGCTGCTCCATATTTTGGGTTTTGCACTGAAGTTAATTCCTTTTATTCTGGTCATCTTGAAATATTTGTTCAGATATATTTCATTTGTATCATTGATCTACAGACTGGTAACATATATGTTCAAGATAAGATTCGATAGGCAACAGAAAGTGGCAGAGTTCGAAACCTTCATTAGGCTTTAAAATATTGATGAAAAGAGGTAGAAGCTGTGAAATGTCGTAGTTCACAAATCCTTGTGTCAATTAAATTAAATTTGAGTCATCCACCACATAGTTGGATGAAGTAGTAGTACAAAGTTACATGTTATAGGACACATTTGCAAATGCAGAGTCATATCGGAATGGCCATGTGCCCAAAATTTCTTTAATCTTTGGTCATTTATTCTGAACACAGCCCAATGGAGTGGCATGAAATTTAAATTAATTGAAGCTGATTTTTTGTTGTGCTATTCTTCTCATAAATATACAAAAAATTTCAGAACCAACTTATAGAGCTGCATATGTGCTACTATCAGTTTTTTTTTTCTTGGTTTAAACTTCCCTTTACAATCTTTAGTTTTTTTTTTTTCTTATTGTTCTTTTGAATTCCATAATTTTTTCATGTAGTTTTAAATTTTAATAATGATTGCATAGAGTAAATGCCATAGCCTTGTAGTACTGCTCTATATAATGTTGCCTTAGTGAATGGTAAGGCAGCTTTTCGCTATATTGTATTACTGCTATTTGCAAATTAGAAAGTTACTAAAACTATTTGTAAGCATTTATGTTATTGTTATTTTTGGGGTTCCTAAGCCAAGATAGTGTATAGAATAAATTTTTGGTGACCTGCATCCTTTGATTCTCTAAGGAGATCCTTGGTGGAAATGTTGTCTATCAGATGATTTGAACATTTACTGGTTCTTCTAATCTTCTCCAAGAAAACTAATCTTGGTATATGAAAAAAAAGAAAAAGAAAAGGAGAAGTGGAAAATTAAAGGACACAACTACCTTTTGTTGTCCCTGGACTAGTAGGTTGCAAATTTTGGTTTCAGATTGAGTTGTTTGTTAGGTTTCTAAAGACGAACCACAAAGGTTTCATATTGGGGCACTGCAGCTTTGTTTGTTCTTGATGTTTTTGTTGAATTATAAAGGTGTCTACTGGTTAGTATGTGAGTTGAAGTGGAATTTTCGTAGGTGCTGGATAATTTAGATGCCGTCTATCATTACAGGGTTATTTAATTAGATAAGCATGTTTGTGTTGTTTTGTGGTTATGAAATTTTAGTCGTCTGACATTGTGTTGCATAAATGATTTAAATTTGGGTTTATATTGCTTATGTCACATGAGTGGCTTTGCTAATTTAGTTTCTGTTGCTACAGGTTGAATTGGAAAAATTGCGTCTTCTTTGTGAACGCATTATCAAAAGAGAAAAATTAAAGGTACCTACCTCTAACTAATGTCTGTATTTTCATTTTAATTTTAAAATCCGTATCTGTTCTCATTTTAATGGCAACTTATCTAGCTTGACTATTTGTTTGATTGTTCCTACTATTTCTCTTTCTGAATTTTTTTTGTACGCAATCAAGCCTGCTTTATAATAGCTTCTGTTCTTTAACAAGTTACCACCCTTGTTTCTGACCCAATTAAACACATAGTTGATTAATTGATGAATGCCAAGGCCTTGCTTGTCATTGCAAGTGAACTAAGTGATTTAAACATACCATGGGGAAACATAATATTCCAGGAATCCATGGATAAATTTTAAGTTGCATATCCCTACCATAGCCTGTATGATGACCCATAATGTTGTATGTTTTAGTTAGCTATTCATGAAAAAACATCATTCATATTTTGGTTTCATCTTAGTTCCTCCAGCATCTCTCTACTCATTCTATATTTTTCGAGTGCTACAAAAACAAACTAGTTGCTGTCCGCTAGCTAAATCATTTTGATCCATTACAAACCTCACCAATAACTAATATCTTGTGTTCTAGGACAACCTTTAAAGCAACTAGGACTAGTGATGTTCTCTTATTCTCTTCTCTGGATATGCAACTCTCGTTTCTTCTTTTTCAAGCATATATCTAGGATGGTGAAAACTGTGGACATTTGTCTGTCAAATTTATACTATAACATTTTAAGCCTTAGCACTTGATTGACATTTGTCTGTCTAGTAACACATTAGGCTGTATAGGACCAATTGAAATTTGAATATGCTTGCCTGTGAACAGGTTGGAGAACATATACATTGCTCTGAAAATGGATTTATGCCTTCTTCAGTTCTATGCTTATACTGTCTATAAGATTCAACCTCCATCAGGATGGAGGTTACTCAGCCATGAAAATTTTCACCAAATTTGATGTTGTCATCAAACATCATGTAATGGGTCAATCTGGAACATGCCAACACTGTGTGGTTACTAATTAAGAACTTCAGATTAAAAAAAAAAAGCAAGAAAGGGTCACAAAATCTCTCTTCTCCTATTTGTCTTCTGGTTAGAAGAAAATTTGTCTTGGGTGGGGGATCCTTTTTCTTAGTTCTCATTTCTCTCCTTGATTTCTTTATGTAATGCCTCCTAATCAATACTACTTTGATTTAAGAGGAAGTAGAAGTTTGCGTAGAATCATAAGAAAAAACTTATCATGTTTAAAACTTCTAGGAAAAGAAAACTGAAATGTTGGAAAAAGATTCATGTGTGCAGCTTGCCTCTGCAGATAGAGAGGTTCTTTTTGTGACTTGAACCTTGATTGGTTATGTTGCAAAGGAGCAATCTTATACTGACATCAAGGCCCACTCTCAAATTACGTAATATGGATAAATATTCTTGTTAGGCTGTTCCTTTCATTAGTGCTGGACTGACATCCCTATTGGGGTATCCTAGTGTGATAGCCCTCAGGACTTGTGCGACCTATTATCAAGTTCCTTCACCTTTCCTGTGGGATTGTGGACTCTCAAGTCCAGCAGACAGAGGGCAGGACACTGAAATGTGTTGCATGACATGCTTGATGAATTAAAACATACTCTCCTTTTCCCTTTTTTTCTTCTCTCCAGTTCTCTCAATAGAAATAGTAAATATAATTGTTTGTGGTCTAAAAGTAATTGAGCTAATGCTTAAGTCTCATGCATAACTGAAGATACATATCTTTTCTAATGCAGTTTGATCTGGTCACTTCAATTTTTGTCTTTTGAGATTCTTGTGCATTAATTTTAGCATTAATTAATTAATTTATCTGAGTGCAACTTTGTCCAATTGGTTAGTTAATACAAAGACTAATTATATATGATGACTAATGCCACTTTCCATGACAGAATGCTTTTGTCTCATCTTTTTAAGGTGATGTTAATTTGTTTAGATCCTTGGATCATCAGAAACAGAATGACCGGTTCTAAGACCAACCACAACTGTTTGGATGGGCAGTTGCTCTCTGGGCAAGCAAATCCTCCTTCTTGAACCCTGTGTATCTGCATCTGGTCGTAGTATGCTTTTATAGTATACAATATATCTTCTTTGCACGGGAATATTGTTATACATTTTATTTTATTTATAAAAAACATGGTATGCTCAGAGATGGAGGTGCATATTCATGCCCGTGACCATAGATGCTTGTAAATATGAATGCAGGCAGCTATAAAGGCCTGCAAGTAGAGATCTAATTTACGATTGCTTGGTTGCCCCTGATAATAGTTGCAAATTGCATCAGCAAATGCAATCTAACTATTTGATTGACTACAAGGAGAGTAGGATGATAACTCTAGACTCCGAATGACAGGGCATTCTCTTGTTAGAACGATCATTTAAACATAATTCATTAATCTATTTGATAATTTGAATTTTGTATTATCTTTACTGATATTACACTACATTTTGCCTATTATATATTATTGCATGTATAACATGGACTTTGGTGACTTGTTCATTGGTAGTTTGCCTGCAATTCCACTTGCAGATTCTTTAGTTGCGTTACCGGAAACTAGTCTACTTGCAGGAAATTAAATGTCTCGATTTGGTATTTTCTACAAATATACTTTTAGGTAACAGTAGTGGGGAACCACAGAGTCACTTTTTCTTTGGATTATACACAAGGCCCATAATATAAAATATTTGCATTTTCCTCGTATGCATTTTTAGTAGATAGCCGTTGTAGGTTGCCTCTGGTCCATTGAAGATTTAGTTGCCGAAGTTAATCTTTAGAGTTATTCTTAAAGTAAACATATGTGTTGATTGTCATTATTTTACCATATTATGTGCTGTTTACCGGTCAGATGCAGTATGGCATGTTTTGTAAATGGTTTATTAACTAATCCATTTTTAACAGAAAGAGTTGGTTCTTTGTTCACATGACATACTTGCTTCAAGAAGGGATTGTGTTGCGTATTCAGTGCTTGTAAGGAGTTCCTTCTTCCCAACTGGCACTAGTTCTGAATCTGCTACAACCTCTATAAATAATAGATCCTACAGTGGAACAGTTCAAAGATCAGACGAGATCACTGTGGACAGTACCGTTTCTGGTAAAAACACAATTAGGTTTTCCTTGAACAATAGGGACTTTGATAGAAACACTGATGACAGCTCTACATCACAACTATCATATAAATGGAAATTAGCCAATAGGGAATCTTTTGCTGGTAAGCAACTTCCACGCAGATCAACATCTATTGCTTCAAGGAGATCAGCAGAAGATGGAGAAAAGAACGCTAAGGCAAGAAAGGTACTAATGTCTACTTTGATTTACTTTAATTGTTCTGGAATGATGGCAATTTCTGTGATCTTATTTTTGTGATCTACCAGACTGAGACTTTCCAGAAGGAGCTTGTGATGACTTCAGACCAAGCTTCTATGCAGAATCAACGGCTTCCTAAAGGATTCTTTTATGTTCCTGTTGGCTCTCTTTCTAAAGAAAAGCCACTTACCCAGGATTTGGAGTCTTGTGAGCCACAAGAGCTGGGTGGTTAGTTGCAAAAATGAGCCTGTCGGTGCTTTCTTTTACTCATGGAAACCAGGGTGGCCCAGTGTACAATTTCAAAAGAGAGTGCAGGTTGGTTGGTGTGCGGATGTTGCAAAAACAGAAAGGCTGATGAAGAGAGGGTTCGCCAATGTATTCATACCACAAAGATGCGATCGCGAAGCAAATTTCGATATCAAGTTTGTATATCTATGAAGAGAAAATGTACAAAGGGCAAGAGGGAGTTTCCATTAACGTATGATTTGGGCTTCAGTGTCTGTTGACTGCCAACCAAAGGCTGCCTGCCGTCGACTGCCGGCTTCATGGGTACACTAGGAACTTGGCTCCTACCATGCATCTGTATATGTGGGTATAGGATCATTTAGGTTTCAGGTTTAAATTATTTGTACATTCTTGGTATCCTGAGATCTGGGCCTTTTTTTTTAAGGACTGGTAGCTATTTTCTTTGCCCAGGTTTCTTGTTAGTGTCATCATTATGATATTGCAGAAAATGGAAAATTACATAGTTGAAAGTTCAGCATTTACGAGTTTTAGGAAATACAGTATCATGTTGCTTTTAACATGTTGCAGGAATCACTCAGTGGGCAATTGGATGCAAAGGTAGCAATTGTTGATTGTAAATGTCACTTTGGTGTGCTGTATTTCATGAAGCTTAATCTCTACCTTTTACTGAAACACTAGTTATTTGGTTGGTTCTGTGCTTATATTCTGTTGTCCTTGCGGCTTTCTTTTTATCATTTCTTGAGCATCAATCTGACTCATGCATATGCAAAGCCAGCATGGTTTGACTTCCTCTTCCATAGTTAATTGCAGGTTCGACCAAAGGCACTTCCAGGGTCTTGCATCAACTTTGCTGTATCTATTTGTGCCTATGGACTTAATTTTAGTTTTGAATTTGAGGACATGTTTGATCAGATTATTTTTTGATGGGATTAGTTTTTGGAAAGAAAAAATTGAGGGATAAAATGGATGGATTCAAAGCATTTCCCTTTGTGCCCACTGTTCAAGAAGTATGTTGGCTTTTTTCGTTTTTCTTCATCTGGGATATCCATCTATCATTACACCTGATGGAAAAGTGCATTATCCTTGTGTGGAATTACGAGTATTCCATGGTTGGAAGCTGTGTTTACAATATATTTATTTAGCTGGGATAGCCACCTAATGATTTTTGTTCTTGCCTTTTTTCTCAGCTTATGACGTAATGGTGCCTGTGATTCTTTTCCTTTTCCCCTTTTCCCATTCTTGTCAGTGTTTCCAGGTTGTTGGTTTTCTGCTTTCGATGTGTTTTGGAGGTTGGGGCTTCTATGACTCTCTGATATAATATTGATGTGGAACTAATGACAAGCTTTGTTGTGTACCTTGTAATTCCTGTGTATGCTTTAGTTTAGTTCAATTATGGAGTCTGAAATCTAGGGTTTTCACCACAATCTCATCTCACATCTGATGTGCAGGAATAATATGTTTTCTTCACTTGGTATTGTTTGATTCGTCTGCCAATGTCTAGCTGCTGCTGACTGCTCTTGTGGTGTCACTAGAGTCATTATCTTTGAATCTGCTGGGATATTGATTTGGCTTACATTTATCTTTAGCACATGCATCTTACAAAAAGTTCTTGATTATGTATATGGCTTATGTATGATCGTTGACCATCTGATGACCTGGTGGTGATGGATGTTCCTGGACAATTGACATTAGCCTGATTCCATCATGAACACTTAAAAAGAATTTATAGTGTCAGTATGCGACAGTAAGTTTATTTTCCTTTTCCTTTTTCTTTTAGTTTAAAGACTCACTCTATGATAAGGATAATATTAGCTTTGGGTTTCGGAGTGTACTTGGTAGGAATTTGAGTTGTATTAAACCAACTTAGACGGCTACATGAACAAGAATGAGAACTAGTGCAAGAAGAAACTAGGCAGCAGAAGACCACTGTACACATTGACGATGCATCTGTAGTACTTTGAGCTCCTCCCCTCCGCTTCGCCTGTTCCAAAGGCTGACCGCGTCGGTGCTCCGTCTCACGTTCTTCACGACCGGCCGCGGTGGGTCCAAGTCCGCCACATCGGTGACATCCGCCGCCTCGGTACAGGTTCTTCGGCCAACGCTGCTGCTCCTCCTCCAAACGCTTCTTGCCCACTTGAGCAGCTTGCCATCGTGTAACGTTGCGTCCGCTGCGGGTGTCAAAAGCATGGTCTTGCTCCTCTTGATGTGGCCCGTGCAACCCACTCTCGGGGACGACGGCTCACCGGTCGACCAGGACGATGAGGGCAAGGTAGACAATGGAGGTCGTCGGAAGGAGCTGCTCGAGTGATGCCGGCGGTGGCGGCGAGGCTGGATGTCCATCATGGAAGGAAGCTTGTGCTTCAGAGAGGAAGAAGAGATGTGGAAAGGTTGAGAGAATGACTTGCATGCGTGAAGAAGACATGGGTGGCCAATTAAATAAGAATCGAGACGCGGGTGAGTACCCCAAGCTGTGTCGGCTACAGCAATTGGAAACCTCCATGTGGGCTTAAGGTACTTACAGATCCACGCGTCGGATGAGACGGGGAGAGAGAGAGAGAGAGGTCTGTCGTAGTGGTGCCAATCCATTTGGTTTATATATCCACATACACGGATGCTACTCGCCCATTGACCATTTGGTTTATATATCCATTTGCTCCGGCAGTCATGCTCTCTATCATCCAAAAAAAAAAAAAAAAGGAAAAAAAAATCGTTCGTACTCGCTCTACATCATTTCCCCACGGCATCTGTTTCACATGGTGGGCCGATGTTGCAGCTGGAGGGTAGTGGCGGCTGATGGTGACTGTATGGCTCATCACATGCACGGGGGTCGTCCTGGTCGGTGGCCATGCGAGAGAATATGACACACACCAAAGCAACAATGTTTCGGGTAGTCTCTTCTGAACCGTTCATCCCATCAGATCCCATCCTTTCCTCTCAGTCATTCGTCAATGTCAAATTTTTTTTCTTATATCAAATCAATCGTCGAGACTTTTGAGTGATATCATCGATACTTGGGATCGATCATATCAATCTGATCTGGAGGGGAGAGTATTCAAATGGACGCGGGAAGCTCTCCCTCGTATCGGGGATGCAAGTTTTATTTGCTATGCTCGCGATAAAAAGCATCTCCTCGTACTCGATGAGATACGTCCAACATAATCAACATATGTTCTTGTGTTCAACATGCCCTGATCAGACAAAGCGTATAGCTACCAAGGGCGTCTAACATAGCCTAAAGCATCTCTTACATTTGATTTGATGCATCCACATCAAGCAAAGATCCAAACTATAAACGTAAGTTCCTTGTATAAATAAATAGGAGTCTCTCAGGTTGGGTTCAGGTTTCATCTCCAAGAAGCATCCGACTCCTTTGGAAATCCGATTCTGGGTACGCATAACAAGCTTCAAAAGAGATGGGCTATCACCATAAATACGGGAAATTTGGAGAAGTGATCATTCAATTTAAGAGAAGCATCTCTCGGAGATGACGATGAACATACAAGCAAAATAGTTGTTCTCGATCGATGTGAAGACCATGTTTGGAGTAACCAAAAAGATGAATGCATACTCTTCTCTTCCTACCGGGATCTCAAATTGTCCTCACCGAGAATGGAACGGAAGCTCACAAGGTCTTAGACGGAGAGGATGCCATCACTAATGAGCATAGGAATCACGAGTGGGGAAGTTCTGACATGTATCTCCAATACGATTCTATGTAGTAGTTTATTAAAGACCCCATACTGAATTAATATGTGACTGCAATATCCACCTTCATAGTGAAGAGAGTAGAAAAAGATAAATATGTATAGCGCATATGTTCTCGACTCGTCTTTTCATTTTGAACTACCGCTAAAAGTGCAATCAGATGTACCATAAAGCCTTACCATGCATCGCAACATATATCCTCAAAGTCTTTATTCACTGTGCGCATCATTTTCTATCGTGATGTTTCAATCTCAATGCTATTACCAACGCTCAGTCGATATCGTCTTAGGAATTCCCTCTTTAGTAATCGACGATGGCAGCGAAGAAGAGAACAACTAGCCGCACTCGGCCGAGTAGAAAGACAGCACATCGTTCCCCAGATCATACGTCACCTGCATGTTCTGCTGCATGAAGTTGCCGAACACCGATAACCCGCTCGACTCCGCCATCATGAGGCATATAGAGCTGGTGTCGCTGTCCACGCCGAAGTAGTTCCCTGGTGGCAACTCCAGATCTGCTCCCTGGAAGTGGAAGATGAGCTTGGGAAGGTTCAAGGTGTCGGGGGTCGATTTCGGCGGCAGCTCGTAGCAGAGGTCGAGGTCGAAGAGGGATTGATCGGTGGTGTTCATGTTTTTTATCTGAGCCGTGAAAGCATCTGCCACCTTGTCATACGCACTGTACTCCAGGTACGTGAGCCAGGTGCCCGTGTCTATGATCATTCCCCCACTCCCGTCTCTGTTGATGGCAAATGTGGAGCTTGGGATGTCAACAACAGTTCCTCCTACCGTTATTCCATTGAGAGTGATGTAGTAGAAGCTCGGCCAGGATTTGTTGCCAACTATGGGCGTCGACATAACTGGATGTGCAGTCGCACTAGGGTTCAGCAGAGAACCTATCAAGAGAGTGCTTTTCTTCCGCGATCCGAATGGAGTGAGACAATACGAGAACTCCGTCAAGCCCATCTGCGATATGAGGGAGAGCTTCCCGCGTCCAAGGCCGACGAAGCCGGCAGCCTCGGCGAAGGCGACGCCGTCGTTCGAGTTGCCGCAACCGAATGCGAGGCCGGGCACGGCGGTAGAGCCGATCGTGAAGGTCTCGGTGGCGAGCACGCCTTCGGTGTAGGAGTGGTCGGTGTACGTGTAAGAGTAGTGGCAGGAAGCGTTGCACGAGTGTTGGTCCAGCGCTTTGCACAGCGTGCTATTGCATGCGATCGTGCCGAAGGTGGAGGACTTCGATGGGTCGAACACCGGACTTGACTGCCAGTAACAGTTGGAGCAGGGCTTGCATTGGGTCCATATGAGGTCGCTCCCTGTGTCGACGAGTGCAGAGAAGGCAAGCGCCGGCTTACCGATGGCTATGTCGACGACGTACTCGGTTTTGCCGTTGTGGAGCGGAGCACGATCGACGAGGGTCGAGAGCCTGTGCCTGCTACTTGCTACCGCACGTTGGATCAGCTTAGCCTCACCGTCACCAGCGTTGGCATGGACATGAGTCAACTCAACGCGAACACCTCCTGCAAAAGCTCCAGAACTCAGTGGGATGAGACTCAACAGTAGCACTGTAAGTGATGACAATTTGGGGAGTGGCTCCATGGCCATTTTTTTGATTTGAAGCTCCAGATGCACCTTCCTCTGTGAGGGGATCAGATACATAGAGGAGAAGAAGGTTGTGTCAGGGAAACTAACACCGTTGCACAATTTCTGGTCATCAAAAGATGGTGCGTATTAAGTGCATGATTGCAACTATGTGACCCCTTTCTGTAGTCACCAACAACCTTTTGGTAGGTATGTGAGTCCCGAATCATGAATTGACCAAGTTAGAAAATTGGATGTTAGTTGGCTAGATTAGAGTTTAATTCTTTATGTGAGTAATTGTCTTTATGGGATATTGCATTTGTTTCTCCAGGAATACTGTAACATAAATGTTGTAATAATTTATGTTAGGGAAAAAATATGGATATCGTCTTAGTCAATCTGACGTAGTCCAAATTTGTATACATATGATTGTTCGAAGTGTCTCTAAGGTGAAAACATCGTGCTCCTGAGGAACCACCTGCATGAAGACCAAGATTGGAAGAAGTTTCTCGACCTGATCTCTCTTACGCTCGAATTAGTAATCCGAGGTCCCCAAATGTGGCTTCGAGTAGTTCAAAAAAAGTCCATTACATCGGATTTAAAATATTTTTTATATTTTAGAGAATGAGAAGAAAGTTTGTGATTATCTTCCTCGTCAGATGAGAAGAAGGAAGCTTATGATTACATTCCTTGAAATAAAAGATAATGAGATGGAAGCTTGTGATTGTCTTCCTTATGGATAAAAATTAGACTTGTGATCATTTTCCTTGTCATAATGGATGAGAAGGAAGCTTATGTTTTTTTTTACTTTGAATCTTCATCCACGTAAGTAGTTGGGTGGAGGGTGACTTAGATCTCATGTGGCAACCACATGTTAATTAATAGTAGATTCCTTATCATATCCTCCCGAAGGCATGCTTCGAGCTCTTGAGAGAGGTTTGAAGCATGTGGTTTAGTTCGTCTGGTATGGGAGTATTCAAGATCTCATCTTGCGAATAAGTCTTTATTCACTGTGCGCATCATTTTCTATCGTGATGTTTCAATCTCAATGCTATTACCAACGCTCAGTCGATATCGTCTTAGGAATTCCCTCTTTAGTAATCGACGTTGGCAGCGAAGAAGAGAACAACTAGCCGCACTCGGCCGAGTAGAAAGACAGCACATCGTTCCCCAGATCATACGTCACCTGCATGTTCTGCTGCATGAAGTTGCCGAACACCGATAACCCGCTCGACTCCGCCATCATGAGGCATATAGAGCTGGTGTCGCTGTCCACGCCGAAGTAGTTCCCTGGTGGCAACTCCAGATCTGCTCCCTGGAAGTGGAAGATGAGCTTGGGAAGGTTCAAGGTGTCGGGGGTCGATTTCGGCGGCAGCTCGTAGCAGAGGTCGAGGTCGAAGAGGGATTGATCGGTGGTGTTCATGTTTTTTATCTGAGCCGTGAAAGCATCTGCCACCTTGTCATACGCACTGTACTCCAGGTACGTGAGCCAGGTGCCCGTGTCTATGATCATTCCCCCACTCCCGTCTCTGTTGATGGCAAATGTGGAGCTTGGGATGTCAACAACAGTTCCTCCTACCGTTATTCCATTGAGAGTGATGTAGTAGAAGCTCGGCCAGGATTTGTTGCGAACTATGGGCGTCGACATAACTGGATGTGCAGTCGCACTAGGGTTCAGCAGAGAACCTATCAAGAGAGTGCTTTTCTTCCGCGATCCGAATGGAGTGAGACAATACGAGAACTCCGTCAAGCCCATCTGCGATATGAGGGAGAGCTTCCCGCGTCCAAGGCCGACGAAGCCGGCAGCCTCGGCGAAGGCGACGCCGTCGTTCGAGTTGCCGCAACCGAATGCGAGGCCGGGCACGGAGGTAGAGCCGATCGTGAAGGTCTCGGTGGCGAGCACGCCTTCGGTGTAGGAGTGGTCGGTGTACGTGTAAGAGTAGTGGCAGGAAGCGTTGCACGAGTGTTGGTCCAGCGCTTTGCACAGCGTGCTATTGCATGCGATCGTGCCGAAGGTGGAGGACTTCGATGGGTCGAACACCGGACTTGACTGCCAGTAGCAGTTGGAGCAGGGCTTGCATTGGGTCCATATGAGGTCGCTCCCTGTGTCGACGAGTGCAGAGAAGGCAAGCGCCGGCTTACCGATGGCTATGTCGACGACGTACTCGGTTTTGCCGTTGTGGAGCGGAGCACGATCGACGAGGGTCGAGAGCCTGTGCCTGCTACTTGCTACCGCACGTTGGATCAGCTTAGCCTCACCGTCACCAGCGTTGGCATGGACATGAGTCAACTCAACGCGAACACCTCCTGCAAAAGCTCCAGAACTCAGTGGGATGAGACTCAACAGTAGCACTGTAAGCGATGACAATTTGGGGAGTGGCTCCATGGCCATTTTTTTGATTTGAAGCTCCAGATGCACCTTCCTCTGTGAGGGGATCAGATACATAGAGGAGAAGAAGGTTGTGTCAGGGAAACTAACACCGTTGCACAATTTCTGGTCATCAAAAGATGGTGCGTATTAAGTGCATGATTGCAACTATGTGACCCCTTTCTGTAGTCACCAACAACCTTTTGGTAGGAATGTGAGTCCCGAATCATGAATTGACCAAGTTAGAAAATTGGATGTTAGTTGGCTAGATTAGAGTTTAATTCTTTATGTGAGTAATCGTCTTTATGGGATTATGTAATATTGCATTTGTTTCTCCAGGAATACTGTAACATAAATGTTGTAATAATTTATGTTAGGGAAAAAATATGGATATCGTCTTTGTCAATCTGACGTAGTCCAAATTTGTATACATATGATTGTTCGAAGTGTCTCTAAGGTGAAAACATCGTGCTCCTGAGGAACCACCTGCATGAAGACCAAGATTGGAAGAAGTTTCTCGACCTGATCTCTCTTACGCTCGAATTAGTAATCCGAGGTCCCCAAATGTGGCTTCGAGTAGTTCAAAAAAAGTCCATTACATCGGATTTAAAATATTTTTTATATTTTAGAGAATGAGAAGAAAGTTTATGATTATCTTCCTCGTCAGATGAGAAGAAGGAAGCTTATGATTACATTCCTTGAAATAAAAGATAATGAGATGGAAGCTTGTTATTGGCTTCCTTATTGATAAAAATTAGACTTGTGATCATTTTCCTTGTCATAATGGATGAGAAGGAAGCTTATGTTTTTTTTTACTTTGAATCTTCATCCACGTAAGTAGTTGGGTGGAGGGTGACTTAGATCTCATGTGGCAACCACATGTTAATTAATAGTAGATTCCTTATCATATCCTCCCGAAGGCATGCTTCGAGCTCTTGAGAGAGGTTTGAAGCATGTGGTTTAGTTCGTCTGGTATGGGAGTATTCAAGATCTCATCTTGCGAATCATATTTTTTTGATTCAGGTGTCTTGAGCATGTTGGGCTAATGTTTCTATCGTAGCAGATTTCTCTTGGTGTGGGTCACGTTTTCACGACTCATACATTTTGGAAGCATTGGGCCTTGCGCCTTTGTCGTATCGGATTTTGATTCACACGGGTTGGGTTTTTCCAACTAATACGTCTCCAACGTATTTGGTCTTGTTTTGGCGCTGGTCAGGTTTTCCCGACTCATATATCTCAGGTACGATAGCCTTGTGCCTCTATCATGGCTAATTTCTTCACGTGAGTTAGGTTTTCTTGATTTGTATCTCGGGCATATTAGCCTTGTGCCTAATTTCTTCAAGCCAATTTCTTCACGCATAGGTCGGGTTTTCTTGACTTATGTGTCTCAAGCATGTTAGCCTTATGTTATTACTGTGGTAGATTTCTTCATTTGGGTTGGGTTTTCCTAACTGATGTATCTCTCATATGGTGGATTTCTTTTTACGTAGGTCAGGTTTTCTCAACTAATGCATATTGGGCACATTGGCCTTGTGCTTCCACCATGATAGATTTCTTCACGTGGGTTAGGTTTTCCCAATTGAAGTATCTCGGGCATGTTGGCCTTGTGCCTCCATCGTAGCAAAATTTTTCACGCGGGTCGGGATTTCTTGACTTATGCATCTCAAGTGCATTTGGCCTTATGCTTATACTATAGCGGATTTATCTTAGCATATGTCAAGTTTTCTTGACTTATGCGTCTTGGGCGCATTTGGCCTAACGTCTCTACCGTGGTGATTTCTCTTCATACGGGTTGGGTTTTCTTGACTTACGCATCTCAAGCGCATTTGGCCTTGCACTTCTGTCATAACAAATTTATCTGAGTGCAGGTCAGGTTTTCCCGCCTTATGCGTCTCAGACACATTTGTCCTTGCGCCTCTACCAAAGCAGATTTTTCTTAGCGTGGGTCGGGATTTTGAGTTTTCCTAACTTATGTGTTATGGGTGCATTTGGCCTTATACCTCTGCCATAGTAAATTTATCTTGGCGTAGGTTGATTTTTCCTGACTTATGCATCTCAAATGCCTTTGGTATTGTGCCTCCATCATAGTAGATTTTTTTTTAATGAGGGCCAAGTTTTTTCGACTTACGCATCGTAAGTGTCTTTGGCAATGTGCCTTAGTTATAGCAATTTTCTCTTGGCTTGAGTAAGATTTTCCCGACTTATATGTTATATACTATAGTGGATTTATCTTAGTGTGGGTCAAGTTTTCTTGGCTTACATGTCTCGGTCACATTTGGCCTTGTGCCTCCACCGTAGCGGATTTATCTTGGCGTAGGTCATGTTTTATTGACTTACATGTTTTGAGCACATATGACCTTATACCTCTGCCATAGCGGATTTATCTTCACATGAGTTAGGTTTTCCTAACTTACTTTTCTTTGGCACATTGGCCTTATGTCTTCGTCGTGGCAAATTTCTTCTCACCCAGGTTG